>JAAKBH010000432.1:0-314386 GCA_019776075.1 Amaranthus palmeri | reverse complement strand
AATAAATAATAAATAAATAAAATAAAATAAATAAATAAGAAATAAAATAAATAAATTAATTAAAAAATACGTAAATAAATAAATAAATAATAAAATAATTAATTAATAAATAAATATGTAAATAAATAAATAAATAAGTAAATAAATAAATACGTAAATAAATAAATTTGTAAAATAAATAATAAATTAATTAATTAATTAATTAATTAATTAATTAATTAATTAATTAATAAAAAAATAATAAATAATAAATAATAAATAATAATGAATAAATAAATTAATAAATTAATAAGGTACGTAAATAAATAAATACATAATTAAATAAATACGTAAATAAATAATAAATAAATAAATTAATTAATTAATTAATTAATTAATTAATTAAATAAATAAGATAAATAAATAAATAAATTAATTAATTAATTAATTAATTAAATTAATAAATTAATTAATTAAATAATTAAATAAATAAATAAATGAATGAATGAATAAATATGTAAATAAATAAAAAAATTAATAAATAAAATAAGTTAATTAATTAATTAATTAATTCATTAAATGAATAAATTATTATATAAATAAATAAATAAATAAATAGTAATTAAATAAATAACGCAAAAGACACTTACATGATCAACTCTTTATTTGTGACATAATACTTCCTCCGTTGTTCCACCAACCCTCGAACCCATGAATATAGGTTTCAAACATTGAATCTGAAACCACCAGAGCCAAGGAGTGCCAGTTACATGATCAACTCTTTTAAAAGCTTGTATCAACTTTTCATGACATAAATCCCCCCAATTTCTTATATTTATGTCATTGGTAACTGAGGTTTGAATTTAAGTCAATATTGTCACAGAGTCACAGCATAACTTCAATTAACTTAATCAACATATATATCAACATATAAAGGTATATAAATATTTATGATCCTAATATTTTCTCATTTTTACTCCCTCTGTTCTATTTTGTTCTTCCCGTTTACTTTTTGCACAGTTTTCAAAACCACTTTCGAGCCTACATATCTCTAAATACGCATTATAAAATATTAAAAAAATATATGATAAAAGTGTACATTAAGACGAATTTAAGAAGATCTCACATGAATATATTTTATCATCTATAAATGTCTTAAATCTTAATCAAATTTCTTTCTCCAAAATGAAATATTCTAAACGAGAAGAACAAAAAAGAACGGAATAAAATAATACTCCTCTAATCTAAAAAAAATTAGCCTCAATTACAAATAATGTGAATAAGTGGTAAAATTAATAATACTCCTAGTTTAAAGAAAAGAGAGAAAATGTACCAATATGATGAATATTTAAATTAAATGTCCAAACAGTAATTCAAAAAAAAAAACTTTGATTTAAAAGCATTAATAATTGCAGATCCAAAACCTCTAAATAAACAAAAAAATAGGGAGAACAAAGAAATCAAAAAACATTAACCAATATGAATATGGTTACAACTTACGAGCACCAGATCAAGCTCATTGTATACATCAAATCAGCTCCAAAAGCTCTGCATTTCTAAACTTAATCCAAATACATTTAGTTCGAGCCTCAATAGTACGTTTGAGAACGATATAAAACGCGATGACAACCGCAACAAAAAATAATAATGGCTATAAATAATTACATTTGAAGAATGAAGTTGTATACAAAATTGTAGCTAGCCATATGCTGGTAAATTTACAGTGATCATCAGGTGGGGAGTGAGAGGAGGGTGAGGAACCCTAAACTTCATGACAGCTGAGAAGTGAAGAATTCAGAGTTAGCATATAACTCAATCTTTTACCTTGTATCTATGCATGTAAAACTTGTTATTTCTCCAAACCTGTTATTAGATGGGTAAAAATTGGTGGCTCAATTCATAAATTTACGGCAATTAGGTGCTCTACAAAGGCAAGGGACTTTTGAGTCATCGCGTTCATCAGGATCAAATAGGTAATCATAACTGTAAGAGAAAAGAAATTTTGTTAAACCAGAATCTTACTCGCGGTTTCTTTATTGAATTAGAGCACAACGCAGAAAGTAACAAGTCAAGATGATAGATGAACAGATTGGAGAAAGTGTACATACGTTAATTCTTTACCGGCAGAAACATTAGTCCTGGCTATAAGCACTATCCGGCTTTCGTTGTTCTCCATGCTCATAATCCTAGCGTAGCAGTTGGGCATGCACTGCACTCGATAAACACAAATTGTTGTGAGAGCCGGTCTCTCCGAGAGACGCATTACATATATGGGCTAAATAGCCCAATTAATACAACTTAAAGAGGAAATAAGAATGTGAACTTCATGTTTTGAGGTCATCTCTTTGAGAGACGGTCTCTCACAAGCGTAGCTGCACGATAAAATAGCATGCCCTTGTATAGTTACAAATGCAGATAAATGCATTCAATTCAAAATTCTAATGGTGAGGACCACGTTCAAATTTTTATCTATCAAAAAGAAAAATATCATGCCCTTGTTACTCAAAAGGTTGCCATATTTTAAGAGCTTTGAAGTTTCACAATGCTGCTCTGGGCCCAACATTGGAGCATTACAAATACATAACAAAATCCAGAAACACGTAGTTTAGCATAAATCACAACACAATAAAGAAAAAGACTACAACAGAACAAGCCTAATAACTAGTATGCAATAAGAACTTACAGAGTGGTTGATTAAGCGAGCAATGTTTCCTTTGTTGGTAGCATCAATTACTACTTCCTCACTAACCTTGAATAGCTACAGAAACAAATAAAGAAATTGAGTTGGTAATTATTGCAGTTATTCTAAATCGCTGATGACAAGCCATAAGCGAAAAGAATCTTGCAGAGTAACAGTAAATAGAATCATTTCACAAGCTAAAACTCAAGCAACCAAAAAGTGAATAGCGAAAAGTTTCAGATACTGCTATTTAGCTCCAAAAATTACCACAATTTCCGTAAATCAATATTCATTTCCTGAGCATGAAAAAGTATCTGAAATTACTGGGACATAAACACCTTGTCACATAAGGTATGTAGATTTGAATATTTTTTTATTTTTCAATTCAAATTTGCAAAAGCTAAAAGGAAAAAAGTATGAATCATACATGTTCTGATGTTCATAGCAAGATAAACCAGAGCTTGATTTTACAAGGTGGTGGATCCAAAATTTAAACTGTTGGGGTCCTCAAAATGATCATATAATAATTAGGGGCCATGATATTCAACATGTTTAACATTCTTCTTAAGAAAATCAGTATAAATTATAATTTATGAAAGGAATTGGGTCCGTTAGTAGGTCCGCCAAAGATTCTACATATAGGCCAGGTTATACAAATAGCATGGTTACAGAACACTAGGTATCTAGCAGTTCCCAAAAGCAGTAACCCCCTACTGACCCCCAAAACAATGCTGCAAGAGGACGGGTGTTGTAAGAAAAGAACCTAAGAAATTCTTCACTTACATAGCAATCTTTTCCTTCTAAGCGATAATGTGCCTCTCTCAAGTCTGCAACGCTGCGCCTCACCTGTTCACCGCGATATTCAATGACCTGAAAAATAAAATATTTATCAATGTGCACACTTTAAGGCTTGACTACTAAAAGAACACTTGTCCCATCAAATCAAGAATTAAAAAAAAAACATACAAAGGTTTTTTTGGTGGGGGGGTTAAGGTTTGAGAATCCCCTACACGAAGGAATTTATCCTTCCTGTGGTGAAAATCGAACCTTTATCATAAGGGTGAAAAGAAAGCCTTCAACCACTAGACCAACCCATGATTCGCAAACCAGCCTAAATTTTACTAGGTATTATCAGCATGCCAATGAACCAGTATCATCCCAAACTATCTAATAGGCAAGGAATTAGTAGGTTTCTGAGATTAAAATCATACAAGTTGGTCAGCACTCAGCAGGAATGTTAGATATCAAAACTATACATATATATGTAGATGCTATGCCCACTAGCAAATCCAGACATTATAAATGAGTTCAAAAAGTCAAAGTGTAAAAGTCAATATCAAAGTCAATGTTATATAAGTGAAAATTTTGTACTTAGTAATGTACACAATTTTAGATACTTGGTCAAGTGAGTTCGATACAGTAACCTTAATGTGCTTATCGTTTTCTATACGTATCATATCAATAATACATAAATTTTTCATAAGTCCAAAGAATCAAGTGGGGTCAAAAGACCCCATAAGACAATAGGTGCCTCTGCCCTTAACTATGCTAATTGCCAAGGCACCGCAAAAAAAAAGACCCTTTGCTGGGCAGCCTAGAATAGTTACAGTCACGAGCCCACGAGTGTCAGGTATAGTTGAACACAGCAAAACTCTAAAAATATCAGAATCCCCTTCCTAATCCCATTCTCCATATCACCAGTTGCACATTTAACATTAAAATTAAAAGGCATGAAGTATTAAAAACTAATCTATTCCCCTCAATACTTTCGAGTTTGAAAAAGCCACCGAAGCTTTTTTTGGTGGCTGCTTCAAACTCAAAGGAGACATTGACACTACTGTTTATCTTCCTAGAATAAGGCCTAATTGCCTTATTAACATCTTAAGATGGCAATTTTTAAAAGTTGATTCAAATGGACCCAAACGTCATGAATATTTCACCTTCCTCAATTCAAGGGGGAGTATTTCTGGGCTTCAGATCATCAAAAACTTTTCAGTAGCTCATAAATGGGAAACGGACATGAAAATAATAGACAAGACTTCAGAACATGAGCAAAGCAGTCTGCAGTTAAAACAGAAGCAGATGCAATCAACAATGTTACTAACCATTTCTCCTTCTTGGATATTACGGCGTGCAAAGAGACCCCAACCATGGATTCCAGATTTCCCAAAACAAACCCGCTGGTTCTCTGTTTTCTGCTTCATAGAAACTATTAGTAAGAAACTTAAACATTGGTATCAGCATTCAGAAATCAAAGGCAGAGAAGATATATTGCCTTCAACTGACAAAGGCGCTCCTTAAGTGAAGAGAACTGCTTTGAAGTACTGGACTCCTGCAAAGAAAAATTAAATCATTAAAATTTCAATTAACCAAGTCATCAGCAACGCACGCTGATGTGTATAAGTTAACTAACCCATAGATAAAAAGAACACATATCTAAAAATAAAAATGCAATTATGGAGGACCATTTAATAAAAGCACAAAATAAAGTGCAAGAATTTAAGGAAGCAAACAAGAAATTACCTTGGAAAAATTCAAAAGATCTATCTTAATTATATCATGATGAACTGGGCCCATCAATCGATGGAATATTGGATCTTTGCACACAATCTGATTGATCAAAAAAAAGCAAATAACCAAGATTAGCTGAGGTGATATCTAGAGAAAATTTCCAAATTATAGTAGCTAAACATACACTTCAACATCAGACAAGCAAAAAAAATGGTGAAGGAGAGGGGCAGTCAATTGCATACAATTAGAAAAACAAAAATACCTTATTCTTTGACTTAGTATACACTCGGCACCTTGCAGCAGATAGGGAATCAAATTGAACAGGTTTTGAAGGCATAGGATCAGGAAGTTCAATTCTTTTAGAAATGAGCCTTGAACTTTTGCAATTTCCTGATTGCCTCTGGTCTTGGAGCAACAATCTTGTTGAGAAAAAAGCCCCTTCAGGAGTTTGCACAACTAACACAGCATCTGGACTAGGGCTCCTGGATCAATCACACCCAACAATAGTTGGACTTATATTAAAGTGCAAAACATACAAGGTACAATCGCTTTCGACTCAAAAAGAAGGCCTAAAATATGCATCTTGATATACAATCATGTGCCAACCTTTTCCTTTCACCCTAGTGAAAGGGGTTTGATTCTCATCACGTTCAGGAAGGACTAACTTTCTCTCTCTCTCCCCCCTATGTCTAGAATTTCTCATCCTACCCCCGAAATAAAAGAATAAATAATAAAGAAACAGATAAGCCAAGAACATCACTGAATAAAGGGCAACCTAGGGCACAAAACGTCTCCGTAGAGCGAAGGCTTGGGGAAGGGTCCCACCACAAAGGTTAATCCTTAAATTTTACTTAATGCACCTACAACTTTGCATTCGCATTTAGAACCAATTTCAAACATGTATACTAATATCGAGGGGTTATAAATTATTGCTATAACTTCTCAACTTAACCAAGACACAGAATCCCTAATCTGTAATTTTAAAACACGATATAATCGTAAGGCAAAAAAAATTTGATGGTGGGGTGCTTCGTCTATGACACTGAATATACATTAAATAAATCACCATTCACCATTTTATAGCATGTCAAGTTGTCAACAGACATCAGTATCAAATTTGTCAGCATGTCAAACAAGTTTTGTTCTCCTAGCTTATGATCCTACAGGAACTATCCACCAACCAGTTGGACGATCGCTATTACTTACATAGTTTACAGAGAAGCAACACTGATACTTCGAAGTGTTAAGCTTCAAATAGTAAAGATTTTTGAGCTTACTGTGACCCGTAGTATAGGTCAAGAAACAAAAAGCCACTCACATTTAACACAAAATACGTTTCAAGACTGTGACTGAATTTGAATTTTTGCACTTTTATCGTATATTCGTTTGTCCGTTAGTAATCCAGGATACAATGATTTGAAAGCACCAATGGAGGCAAAAATTTAGGAACAAAGAAAACTATAGTGCACTAGTCCGCCACAGCCAAGAGTTGATGGAATGAGAACAGGATGAAATTAATTGAACTATGCTACAGAATAAAGAATGTAGGTGTCAAATTTTGGAAAGGCCTTATTCTCTCCAAAGGAGCCAAGGGCTAAGAAGCTCTAGCAAAACACCAACAATATTCAGCTTCCTAGCTTGTTTCCTAATCTCCCCTATTTATAAAATACAGATTATATTTCTCATTTTTCATTTACTTGTTCGGTACAATTAAGTTGTGAATTGTATGTAAAGCCCTAGCCTAAATTTTTACATATAACAATTGAGGAGCACATATATTCTGTGATAAATAGCATTCCCCTAAAAGAAAAATAACATTGGAAAAATAAGAACATTTGCATAAGAGTCCGGCATAAACCAAATTCTCCTATTTGCTTTTGCCATTCAAGGTTCTCCATCTAAAATATAAAATAAGGTCATGAGTATTCTTAATTGACCATCTGAATGCACAAAAATACATCATATTATTGAGATGTCTTGAAAAGGGAAAGAAACAAAGGCTCAACAAGATGATAAAAGTGAGATCAACAAGGAATCATTTGACATAACATGAACATCTAAACAAAAAAAAACAAAGAGAAACAATTTAAGTTACCTATGGACAGCACAGTAAGACACCTTTCTTGTTATCTGTGACCCATTTTTCTCCATACACTGCAGCTGTAAATTCAGTCAAAAAAACAATGAGTTCAGACGTCTGAAAACAATGTACATATAGATCATGAACTATCTACATAAACCAAATCAAAGAATCAACCCCGTTAGTAGTTAAACCACCAGGCACATGGGTAATCTATCAGATTGCAGATCAATTCACTACAACCAACAAATATGACAAATTTATAGAGTAGTATATGCAGGATTCAGCTAAGCTATTAGCTTATTTTCATCATAAAGAAAATACAAACCCTTGTCCCCTAAACTTAACTAGATTGTCTAAGGATGAAATGAGTTCAAACAAGTGCAAAAAGGTTAGAGCAAAATTTTAAAAACCAGGATTTATTGACTCTGCTAGAGGAGGTGGTTTGGACTTTGGAGCAGGCAGGGAAGGAGAGACTCCAATTGCTCTTTAAAAACCAAGGGGATGTTTGATTCATAGCTAGGATAAGAAATGGAACTAAAAAAAATTAGAAAATGAATAAAAATTATACCCTATAGTCTACAGATAAACCACACTTGTATTTCTCTCACAGGGATCCAAAGTACCTAACTGGGAACTGGACCTCAGAAGGTCCTACAAAGTAATAACTTTTGACTACAGCAAAAACAAGGATTTTTCAAGATCAACTTTTATAAGGTTTGTTGGAAAAAAGGACATGGAAGGTAAATATTAATTCAGAAGTCATTCCACCAAAATAACGTTTATAATCATAACAAAATCACTCAGTCTGCAAATGGAAATTGATTACGTAAATTTGCAATTTTAGCAGCCTTTCAATCATTGATGAGGAACATAATTCTAGTAATAGCAAAACTCAGTCATCAACCTATTCCACACTTCATCTTTCTAAAACTCAGAAAATCGAAGACATTATGAATTTACAAAAAAGAATATCACAAACTAAAGAGCAAAAATAGCCCCGTCAAAAAAACCTCAAAGTTCAGCAATACACTTTTGTCATTTGTTAAAAAAAACTTACTTCCATGCAATATCCTGCCCTTGCTGCACAAGTTGCATGATAATAGGTAGCACACTTGCAACACTGAATGCAGGATCCATGAATCTGTTTACATATAACACATTTCTGCCAAAATCCAAAAGGCACAATTAACAAACACATGAAATTAGAAACCAAAAAAACTGTTTCTCGTCCAAACTAAGCAAGGTTTTAAGAACCCCAATTTTTCCGAGGGGAGGAAAAATAGGAATGAAAAAACGAAGTGCGTATATGTATATATGTAGATGATCATTGCAATCGACTTTGCTAGTTGTTGACTAGTGTTTGCTAGGGTTTGACGATCTTTGTTAGTAATGATTTCCCATGATGACATGATTGGTTCATGTAGCGAACCTCATACTGTTGAGATTAAGGTTTTAGCATTGTTGTGTTGTGTCGTGTTGTTGTATGGGAAAGATAACAATACCTTCATAAATGAGTTTATAGGAAGTCTCAAGATGCCCATAGCCGGTTCCATTTTCTCATGATCTAGGAAGGCAACTTCAGGTTGAAACCAAGCACATGTGACATGAACCCATAATGTGTCAATATCAGTAGGCTTCAGAGCACCACCTGAAGAGAACACAAAAGAACGTTAGGGACTTGAATTGAGTAGTAATAAATAACTGATTTGCAGAACAAATCAGCTAAGTTAACACATAAAATAAAATAAAGGCAAAACAAAAGTTGGAAGCATGCCTTTAACAGGACAAAGGCAACACTCTCTGTTCACATCAGAAATTTCACAAGATCTGCAAACCCAAGATGTGAAATCATGAACATTTCTGGCTCCGTAGCATTCTTGGTGAACAGCTATTTGACACCTAGTCAACAATAACAAAAGGTTAAACATATTAATGATAGGAAAGGAAATATTAATGAAAATATGATATGCACCGAAAGAATTAGATAGACAAGAAACTGAAAGCGAAATTCAATCTTGTATATAGCTTACTCACTTGTTGCAAATTATTATTTTATTGTAGTCCCAATCTTCAACCCATCGGCATATGGCACATCGTTCCGTTGTCCATCTTGCATAAATAGGTTCATATTTTTCTAGGTATAAGAACAAGACATCAGCCTCATTGACGCAAAAAAGGAAAGAATGGAAATAATGCATAAGATTGTGTAACATAGTTAATAGTCCAAATAACAATCACCTTTCAAAAGGGCAAATAGCCTAAACTGATCCAGCTTTTGAGTATCACAATTACTAGCTCCAATATTAGTAAGCTGGGAAAAAAAAAAAAGAAAGTTACAACAGTCAGCTTTTCTGTTAATTCAATAAATACCAGTACCAATGTGCTGCAGTAGCAGGCAGTAACAATGCACATAGTAATATTGCTACACAATCAAAATAGCTCAAGGAAAGATGAACCACCACACTCTTCAAATATTTACTTGAAGGGATGGCTTACCCACTGATGCAGGGTGGTTTTTGAACCCTTGATTTTGACACTATACTTCCACTTTTTCGCTCTACAACCTGTGTGCTTTTCCCATTCACTTAATGACTGCTTCCGAGTCCCACATTTACCACAGTTACATACAACCCTGAAGAAAAAGCAATGTGGAAAAAGTAAAACATCAGGAGAGCACAAAAAGTCATCGACCAACATGTTGTGATAAAGATTTAAGAGAAGCAAAACACATTTTCAGAAAGCATAGCAAGTGTTCATCATGATCAGGACTTACAAGTGAAGGTTTGGAATATATGATGCTTCCATACCATTACACACAACAGTTACCTGAGTGGGCGGCACCGTTTGTCTGCGCCATAAAAGATTATTTTACGTCAAAAAGATATTAGTAAGGAAATACCAAATAAGAACTTTGCCAAATATTTATTTTGCAACAAATAACAGTCCGGGATAAAAACATGTACCTTACATCAGGTAACACTATTGAGGATGATGGCTTATATGCAAACTTTGGCTTGCAATCAGGGCAGTAATATTCAGCATCTTCTAAATCCTATCATAATTTTTTTTTAAATAAACTTTCAGAAAGCGCTCAATTTTAGACAATCACAAATTCCTGACAGCAGCTCAGCGCAATAGAAGAACAGACTGTAGAGGATACCAACCTTGAGATTTTTACCACATATTTCAGCACACTCAGCATGCACCCAAACATCACAGCCATCACAACACACCTACAATGAGGAACAAAACTCAGAAACATATCATCAAAATCATAAGAGATCTAGACAAGATTACAAAGCCTCACCCAGCTTCCACCATCAGAATGGTGCCAGATTTTCTTGCACACACCACAATACTGTTTTGACTTTAACAACTGCATTAATTAATGTAACAACATTACATAACTTTATTCTACACATCCATTCGAAAAAAAAAAAAAAGCAAAAAGGTCCAGCTCCAAAAGCAAACCTTCACACAATGTTTACACAGCAACCGCCCTTCATGTGGTAGAAAAGATCTGTAAGAAAGAACTAACCCACAACCATTACAAGGGCGAGCATCTCTTTTTTTCTCATGAATGTCCTGAAATGAGATTTAAAAGATATTAAAGCATAAGCATCTAAGAGCAAAAGTCAATGCAATTATTTGGCTAATGGCTTTAAGGTTTGCTTTTTTGTTAAATTTTAGCTTTTGGCTTGTAGGTCAGTCAAAAAGCCAACATAAGTGTTTGGTAAATGAAAATTCAGCCAGCTGAAAAGTTGGCTTTAAAGAATGAAAAGACTTGCTACCTTTTTAAAATGATTTTGGCTTGTAGGCCCACTTTTCGTCAATACCTAATTTTACCAAACATCTCCCATCATCTTCGTAAACAACTAGCTTAAAGGCTAACAAAACACCCAACACCTTCAGGGTATCAAATAAGCCAACTAAAAAGTCTTTAGCCTAAAACCATTTGCCAAACAATTCCAACAGAAATAGCAAATTCTTTCTTTTCACTTGGCAAAAGAAGACTATCAAAGCCAAAAGAATTCAACCAAACTACAATTTTATCATAAGACCTATATGTAGTTATGTACAATGTTGCATAATGAATAGAATAAACAAAGTAAGAAAAAATTTATAAAAAACATGGAGATCATCATAAATTCGCATAAAAGAAAAGATAAAAAAAAAAAAGGCATGGTCATCTCCGCTAGCAAAATTGCATCTCACAATTCACCTTGTACCCCTCCATATATCACTGCCAAGAGGATTACAACCACGCAAATACAAGAATACTAAGTCATGGATCAAAATAAAGATGTGATGGATCAAAAATAGCCAAACTATCATAAAGTCATACTCATCACTAATAATAATATCAAACATATCAAATTTCTTCACAACCAACCACATCTATCAATGTTTTCTTTAAACTAAATAATTTTATAAAATGAGCACTAAGGGCGCTTAAAAAACATACCTGGCACTGAGAAGCACATTCTTGAAACTGGTTGGGGACACTTGCCTCATGAAAGCCATCATAAAGAGTAGTTGGTGTTCCCAAATGCCCATCCATAAACCCTTGCTCTGCTAGAAGGGCCTCCTCAATAGCCATCCTAAAATCACTAGGTTTGCTCTTATGCAAATCAGTCTGCCCCTGAAATCTGAAAGAATACAATAAAAAGCCCATCAAACCTTGTGTGTCAAACAAAGCTCAAATGTTGCAAAATAAGAAAAGAGAAAACTATCTCTAATTGTGTGTCAAACAGAGCTCAAACCTTGTGTGTTAAACAAAGCTCAGATGTTCATTGAACACTTAACAAAAAACACCACTATGTTAAACACTTAACAAAACAGCTACAAATTAAATTACAACTACAAAAGCAAAAAGTTCCAAGCAATTTGTGGGCAAGTAATGCGGCTCAAGAGGTCAGTTGTTCATTGAACGCAATCTTACACTAATAAGAATAAAGAAGTTGATTTTAATTGACCCTTGATAAGAAACATTAACCAAAAATTCACATATCTATAACTTCACATAAACAACAGAGCACATAATTTAATGAGTCATTTTACCATAATCCATAATAACAAATCAAATAACTAAATTTTTATCTCAATCGATAATGGACAAAACGCTACTCTCACATCCTTAAATTGAATGAAAAAGTAAGACGATTGCCATTAAGGTATTAACGAGATGAATTAACTAACCCAATTTTATTGAATGCCCACTGATTCATACTATATACTCCTTTTTATCCTTTTTCCAATACTTCACTAAACCTACTTCCTCATTTCGCCTCCCTTTATCTTTCCTCCACCTTCATCTAAGGACTAACATACCCCCCTCTCCCTAGTAGCCCACCATAACCTCCCCTCTTCCCTCTCTCTTTGCTTCCTTCCCTCCTCCTAGCATCCTAATTTCCTCCTGGCACAACAAGCCACCCAACCCACCCCATCAAAACGACCAAAATGCCTTCCCCGACAAAATGTGGCTCTTGTGCATTTGGATTTGATCCAAATGAGATCAAGTTGCGTTTGTCTCGGGGAATTTTTAAAAGAAAAAAAGTTAACACTTGGTAAAGTTGTCCACGTGACTTACATGGTATCTTCTAGGTGAGGTTGGGTCCACAAGGAACTTTAGTGGTGGTGGGTGGATCGAGAAGGTTGTGAGTTAGCGGTCGGCTAAAGACTGGAAGCAGAAAGCTTGTTGGTGGTGGTTGGAGAAAATGGGAAAATAAATGAGAAAAACAAAGTAAAATAGGGGGTGGGTACTAATACAGAATTCGGAACCGTATGTCATAAAGCCTATCCAAAAAATTGCAAGAAATCTCCTTGATTAATGTAAATGTATAAAATAAAACAAACTTATAGTACAACGTGATAACTAACAAGTGAGATGCATAGTGCAAAAACAAGGTTGTCTAGTAATGGCAAATGCTATTGCAGTTTTGCACTATGGTAAGATGAGAAGTGGCAAATAAACTGTCTTGGAAGATAGTTTTTGTCTTGGAAGGAAGTTTTTGTCTAGGAAAAATACACACCCAAAATGAATAACCTGTACATCCAACTATTGAATATTGAACATAACCGCAAAACACTCTACTCCTATCATGAAATTAACACTAACAGACATCTTCAGGACAAACTTAATCAGGTTACTGCAACAGAGTTAAAATTCCTACAATTGACATTATAACTCAAACGTAAAGTTTACCTTTCCAGATAGTCAAAAAATGGGAAAATCATTCCACCTTTGACCCATGAATAATCCTGCACATCACACCAAGCAATACAATGCAAGAATTCAGAAATGTAAAAAAAAGCAACTGATTTACAAAAATGCACAATTAAGTTCAGGAAATTAAAAAATTCACCCTTCGCTTCCCATTCTTGGAATAACCAAAATACATGACACAAATTGCACCGGGAATACACGAACTCAATACCGCCTCGGGTGCTTGAAGCATTGGATCAATCACAATAGCAGGCCAGGCAGGGTACCTCTTCCCTGATTTAGCCCACACTATGTCACCCACTGAAAAATCTTGCGGTCCATAAACTGCTTTCTGCTGTTTCACCTTGGTGATGGATCTTCTGCCCACACTATTGTCAGGTCGAGCAACTGGAAAGTACTCATTACTTCCAACAAATGCTGTTGGGTTCCATCCACTTATTGAAGGAGTACTATACACATATTCACTCAATATCCCATCTTCTTCTATGTCCTGACAATAAGGATGATATTTATAACTCGGCAACTCCAATCTCTCCTCCTTGAATTCCTTTTTAACCAAAAATGTATCGCAATTCAAATCTAGTGGCTTATTACTCTTCTTATTATTCCTTCTTTTCAGATAAATTTCATGTACACCTGACTCAATATCAGCAAATTTCGACTTATTAACCTTACTGGAGCCAACAACAGATTCGTTAAGTTTTGAAGACAACAACGGAACTCGACCACTTGATGTTCGCCTCGAATACACAGCAGTGTACTTTGGTTTAGACTCAGTTTCATCACCAAATGACGAGCCCTCGGTATGAGATGAGCTCATTGTGGCATCGTTATCGCGTTGAACCAAACTACCTTTCCGCGCATAGCACAATGTTGTAGTTCGTTGTTTCTTGGGGTAAATATAGCCGCCATTATCATCTTCCTCGAGAGCAGAATCATCAAAATCACATCGTTTAAGATCCCGCTTTTCGAAACTCGATGATTGTTTAACAATCATTTTCCCCCAAAAGCCCTAAAATTCGAAAGAAAACGAATTTTCACTCGCTAAACCCTAATTCTTTCCCATAAAAGACCGAGAAAACATCGAAAAACAACAAAAACCGTCCCGATTTTAATGACTTTCCCGCGAGAATAACCTTAATCGCTGCAACAATGATGCAAGACAACAACAATTTGAACAAAAACTGTAATTGAATCGTCAATTACATAGAATAGGAGATTTCCAGAAAAATGGGATTAGTAAGGGCAAATTAGATTGAAAAAGGAAATTGAATGCAAAAAGTATGAATAAATGGCGAATTAGCAGTAAACCTAGATTAATTAAAGATGGAAAGAGAGATGAATGGATAGAAAGAGGAAGAATTGGATGCTTGATTTGAAGACGATGATAAATTAAAAACCCTAAATGCGAAATTGGTTATTTGGAAGGTTAGGGCGTAGAAATTTTGGGGTGAATATAGAGGAAGAAGTGAGACGATGGGTTTAAGGGAGAATTGCTGAAAATAGGCATTCTAAGCAAACTACCTCGTCCACGTCATCAAAGTGCGGGTTTAACTTTGAATGAATTCGTTTCAATTTTTGTTTTATACCCATTTCAGTTTTCCCTCTCTCCGCATGATACTGATACTCCCTTGCGGAGTACGAAACAATGACACAAATGAGCAATTTTAACAAAAAAAAAAATAAATTCATTAAAAAAATGGAAAATTCACCTAGAATAAATCACACGTTTTTATGATTTTTCTACAATAATCTCACCTATTCCTATTGCTTAATTATGAATAATCTAACTTTAAAGGATATTTGTCTAAAGTAAACTTGAGTAACCCAATGATTTGCTATAGCAAGTAATTCACTAAAAAAAATTAAATATTAATTTAAAATTAGAGAAAATTTTTGAAATTTTACATTAAAAAATTCTAACTAAAACTTGCTACAGCAAGTCATTCAGTCACCGAGTTTACTCTAGGAAAATACCTCTCATAGTTGGAATTATTCATTGTTACTCCCTCCGTTCCTATTTGATCTTCCTATTTGGGTTTTTCACAAAGATTAAGAAAAATGGAATCTTTGGTATTAGTGGGTATTATTTTAATTATATAGTAGTGAAAATTAATGATTATATTGGAATTATAAGAGAAAAAATAATTAAATAGTAGTGTAAAGTAATGATTGTATTGGAAGTATGAGAGAGAAAATAATTAAATAATAGTGTGAAGTATGGAAAGTGGGGTTTTAAGGGGTAAAAGTGAGTTGAAAACTTTCCAAAAATAGAAAGTATTCTAAAGTGGAAGAACTTTTGAAACTGCCCGTTATAATAAGGTGGAAGAACATAAAGGAACGGAGGGAGTAATCAAAATTGGATCATTGTAGGATAATCATGAATAAGTTTGATTATTCTAGGTAATTTTTCCATTAAAAAATGAGTTTTTGGTAAACATAATTTCAAAAATAAGCGTCTTTATGTCCGAGCCTAAGGTTAGATATGTTTGGAATTATTAGCAGAGAACAAAAAAAATTGTCAAAAAAAAAGTCAAAATTGTTTGTTCGGTGGTTAAATACTACGAATAAAAGAGAGACAATTTCATAATATTTGAAGGAAAAAAAAAAGGAAAATCATATTTGTTCGCTACTAATAAGTGCCAAAATTTTTCTTTTTTGTGTTTTATCCTTTCTAACAGTATGACATTGTCTCCTTTTTGTTCGCAGTTATTAACTGCAAACAAATAATTTTGACTTTTTTATCAATTTTTGTTTGTTGTTAATAACTGCGAACATCACATGGAAAAGCTTACTTTTGAAATTAAGTCTACCTGAATCTCTCTTTTTTCTACAAAGTATTTTGGTTTTATAATCTCATCTCACCAGCATAAAAACTCATATAATATACGAATTTATTAGCATGTAATATATTAAAATATAACTTTAAGTAATGTATGTATATGTTGTGATTAGATTTATCGAACATATCATTTTTAAAGCAAAATAAAATTTTTATTTTTTAAAAATTTTTATTAAATACATTACGTTTCATTGAACTAAAGTTAGGTTTTCTAGGTTACGCATATCGAATTGCTATAACATATCATGTAAATACTTTTTATTGAGAAACAAACATTCTTTACCGATTTCAATATTTTACAATGGGTTCACATATTTGATGAAACACATAGTTTTATTCATCATCTTACAATGGGTTCACATCTGATAATAAGTATTACTTTTTATTTATTTTTAATTACTTTTGTAATTATATTTGGCAGTTAAGTCTTCTCTCAATTTTTATAATATGTAGGATCATTTACCAACTACAGCCTCTAAGTTTACTTAATTTCAAATAAACAGCTATAAACTTCGTTTATTACCAACTATAGCCTCCAACTTAACAAACATGACATCGAGACAACCAAAACACCCCATTTTTCACCTTTTTTTTGGTTGTTTTGGCTGTCTCAATATTATATTTGGTAAGTTGGAGGCTGTAGTTGGTAATAAACAAAGTTCGCGGCTGTTTATTTGAAATTGAGTAAATTTAGAGGCTGTAGTTGGTAAATCATCGTAATATTTAAGTATTTAGTTATTGTGCTATATGTTTATTCATTTGATAGTTTATAAGTAGTTATTTGGTACAATACTAAAAAAAATATAGCATCGTTTTTTAGAAATTTTTTTTTGAATTCTCTTATAATAATATCAACTATTAATTTACTTAGTGTAAATTATAACCTAATTTTTTAAGGAAAGTTAACAAAAAAAACAAAAACATAACAAAAAAAAAAGTAAAAATAAATAAGAATACCCCTTCCCTCCCCATGCATGCTATTTGGGTGGAGCAATGAGAAGGGATAGGGTGGAGTCTGTTAGGGTCCTAGGGAGGAACAAACTAAAATATGAATAATCCCAACTTAATGGGGTATTTGTCAAAAGCAAACTTAGGTAACTCGATAACTTGTTATAGTAGATGATTCACCAGAAAAAGAAAACTAAAAATTAATGTGAAATTAGAGAAAAATTTAAAAAATTTACATAAAAATTTTAAATAATTAGAAATTTCAGAAACTTTTTACATATTTTTTTAACATTTTTTTCGACATTCTATTTTAATTTATCTTTTTTTTAAAAAATAAGCTTGTTATAGCAAGTTATTCGGTTACCGGATTTACTCTAGAAAAATACCCTCCAAAGTTAGAATTATATATGGTTAATAGATATATAAGTGTGAAACTGTAGGAAAATCATGAAAATATTGAATTATTCTAAGTAATTTTTCCTTAAATTTATTGCATTTTAAATGATTTTTTATCAATTATAAATAATAATCAATAGATTAATTCATTGGTCCTTGGTCCAATAACAAACTAAACTAGGTAAGTCTAACAGTCTAATTATTTTTAATTTTTATATTAACTCTCTTAAAACTAAATACTCCTATATTCTTACTTTCACCCATTATAGTTTGTTCTTCAATTTCTGTGCCAAAAGTGAATGAAGCAAATCTGGCAACACAAAAACTTGAGTGAGATAATCTCACTTGTGAGATGTCTTTTGGGCCCATTTAATTGTATGTATTTTTTCACCATTTTTACACATTTAAATGTCAATTTTAAGACTTAAAAGACCAATTTAAATACTTAAACATCCAATTTCAAGAATTTAAAATTAACATTTTAAGTCTGAAATTTGACAATTTACGACTTAAAAGAACAATTGTTAAACATAAAATTCTCATTTCAACTTTAAAGTAGGATGATTCAAACATTAAAATTACTATTAAAACTTTTGAAATTGACCTTTTAAAGTCTTAAAATTGGATTTTTAAGTCTTGAAATTTTCCTTTTAAGTCTTAAAATTAATATATCAACAAATCCTAAAAAAACTTATTAAATTTAGACTGATTGCACAGCTAAAGTCGTCTCACAGAAGAGTATCTGACTTGGCAATACATAGTACACTCGTTAAGGGTTTGCAAAAAGATTGGGATCCAAAATAATGTCATGATTAGAATTGAAAATTATGGATGCAACTAATACTTCTCTCTCCAATTAGCTAATCAGTCAATGGATATTAGGTATACACTCTATGAAGTAGTCAACTATCACTTAAATGTCCGCCCAAGTTTTGACTACTAATGATAAATTGCACCCACGAAAGTTGATAATTGATACATCTCTTTATACTCATATATTCATATGCAATTCAAAATAATGAATCACCAAATTAAATGAATAACAAAAAATAATTATAATATCTAAAATTGCATTAATTTTATAATTTATCACCAAATTAAATGTCAAAAATTATTATTATTATTATTATTATTATTATTATTATTATGAAAAATTACATAGAATAATCCAACTCATTCGTGATTTTCTTACGGCCAACTATTGATTAACCATGTATAATCCCACTTTGAGGGGTATTTTCCTAAAGTAAACTCAGTGACCGGATGACTTGCTATAGCCAGTTTTTTTTTTTTTTTTTTTTTTTTTATAAAAGAAGATAAATTAAAATAAAATATCGAAAAAAATGTTAAAAAAATGTTAAAAAAATGTTAAAAAAAGCTTACAAATTTTTTTATTAGTTACGTAAAATTTTAAAATTTTTCTCTAATTTTAATTAGTTTTTAGTTCACTTTTTTGGTGAATTATAGCAGGTCATCGAGTTACCTAAGTTTACTCTAAGAAAATACTCCTAAAAGTTATTATTTATGGTTAATCAATATGTGGGATTATTGTAAGAAAATCACGAATAGATTAGATTATTCTAGCTAAATTTTCCTTATTATTATTCATGAGTGCCTCAAAAACTTACGCTTGTAACTGGAAAACAATAATATTTCTTTTACGGAAAAATTTTACTTAAAGTTTCAACATTACCATTGCACAAGGTTGGCAATAACCCCCTTAAAAATAAGAGGAATGTATTAACTTGTAGAAGGATATGAGGTATTTGAAGCACATTTTTTAGTTATTACCGTATTATAGACAATCGGATTTTATGTCAGTTTGAAGCGAGTACCACTTTTCTCAAGTAAATGTTATGGGTTTAGCTCAGCTGCCCACGTGTCGTTGCAACCCGACCCATAAGTCCACGTCGTCTTATTAAATTGAAAAATAGGATAATCATGTCTTCGGGCCTGAAATTTAAAATTTAGGTCAAAAATTATTAAAATAGATTAAGATAAATAAATTCATAAATTTGAGTTCAAGTTGAGTTGAATCCATTTTGTATTTTGTGTCATAATACTACATCCATGCGTATGTACCTTTGAATTATGATTATTATTCAGAAATATTTTAGAAAAAAAGTCGATGTTATTTTTTGAATTATATGTATATTATGTTCATCTGTTCGATTCATTTTGCATATTTTTAAATAATTATTTGACATTTTTTTCATTCAAATAATACCAAATATAAGTAGTGAAGTAGATATTAATAGTGTTATTAGACCATAATCTTAGAGCTAGTAAAGAAATCCAGCTTAACCAACTAACAATTGGCGTGGAAGGTAAACTTATTAATACTAGTAGCTCGGATCACTTAATTCCATATACCTCAATTAAAAAAACTGATGATTGAAGTCTCAATATTATAATATTCCTATGTTAATGTTTTTAAGTTTTATAATTGTATTTTACTTATTTTCTTTTATCTATATGTGTTTTATTTTTCTCTCACATGACAGGAACGTATCTTCATCTTTATTGAGCTGGGAGACTCCTTTTTGCCGTGTTATCCTTTAAGGGTATGAGTTGCCGCCACCCTTCCATCTCCAGACCATGTCCATAGTTTCTATGAGTGGGATACACTAGGTAGGATGATGATGCTAATATATTATACATTATACCATGTCTCCTTATTCGAGAATCTTTCGAGTTGAAAATATAAATGCAACACATACGCTCGTTATACATGATATCAAATATTCCATTTGACATGAAGGTTAAGGTTGTGACTTTTCTATCACAGACTTTCAATACAAAATCAAAAAATCAACTCAACTAAAAACTTTCACGACTATCAGATGTTAAAAGAAGACAGAATTTGATTATTGTAGTAATTATTTAGTAAATAAAATTGGGTACAAAAGTCTATGGATCGTAATTGTGGGACAAAGACATTGTGATTGCGTCCAAAGAGACATGATGAGCGAAGAGTAAACGATTTTGATTGGAGTACAAAATTGTTGACTAAGCATGTCATCTTATGTTGACAATATTGTTTGTGAATATGATTGGATTAAATTATTGTCCATTTTATTTTCAATTAATGTCCTTATTTCTATTGCCATTTTATTCTAATTTTATAATTTCTTTGATTTTAATTAAATGGGTATACTTATTTGAAAAGAAAAAATCAAATGTCTATTTTAATTTCTTCTTTTTGGATATTTATATCAAATGTCTCTTTTTTTTTATTTGGCAGTCTTTTCCTATATTTATGCCTCATTGTCGTTAAATCCAACTATTTAGCTAATTGATATTGAATAAATATTCTTTCCTCACTCACCATTTTCATATGGCATCCACTATTTCCCCTCTTTGCAGGGTTCTCACCTTCTAGGAGTAAAATTAATTGACCGATTTTTTCTAGTACTTCCTCTCAAGGGAGTATGAGTATAGATTGTCCGTCACCTTTCCTCACCCAAACCCTGTTCTTGAGCAGGATATTGGATTGATGATAATGATGATGATGAGAAATGAGTAAATTCAATAATTACACTCACTAACGGTTAAATAAGGTACAATATCACTAGATGACTAGCTGACTGCTCTTGCGATATTTATTATAAGATATTTATAAGGGCACATTTCAAACTAATATTAATAAAATAATATTAAAGGTAGATTTTTTTAAAGGATAAATAAAAATTGAGTGTTTTAAAAATTGATCACAATATAATATTTATATTCTTTTCCTATTTTGATCATGTATGGATACCTAAAATTTTGGGGTGGTAATGTGGTGTTGAGCTTAAGATCACCTCAAATCGAGGAGTCCTAAAGGTGAAGCATTTTATCACTCGATTACTACCTAATTTTTCTATTATTACATTACTTGTGGGCAAAAAAACTAAAGTTCTTCATAAACACATACATATATTATTTTAATCAGAACGTTAAATTTTACCTCGATCAAAAATTTTTTTTGGTAATATTTACTACCCTGTAAAATTACTAACTAAAATTTCAATATGAAAACATACCTAGCTCTATTATCAGTCTAGCTATGTCATTATGTGTGTTGAGGTGACCATTTGTTACTCACACGTGAACTATCTAACACCGGAAAAAGAAAAATGAGTATATTATTTTATAAACTGAATGAGATATAAACTCCTACTACGTGACTATCATTTCATTTTTATAATGAACCCCTCTAAATTTATAAGTGCTTACTTAATTTTACTCCTTATTTGAATTGATCAGACTTATTTCTTAAATACTAACAACAGTTAGTCTCCTGAGAGACCGTCTTTCTGAGAGACGTCTCTCAGACACAATCCATTAAAATTTATAACCTATATTTACTCTAAATTTTTCCTAATGGGCCAACCCAATTAAGAATGCTCTCTCAAAGAGACCGTCTCTCACAAGAATTTGCTTGGACTCATTAAAATTATCATTAGTAATGACTTTTCTTCATATAGCGCCAATCACAATAGCCAATTTCAAACTTTACGTTCAAAATTCAATGACATGCATGCAACTAGGCTTACTAGTAGGGCCTCTAATGATATAACTTAGACATACCCTTATCTCTTAAGACCACTATATATACATGCAATTTCCTACATGTTTTCTACAAGAACATTTCCTAAACTCCTAGCTTATACTTCAAAAAAATATTTGTTTCTCATTTTGCCAACATTCTTAGCTTTCTATAGCAATGGCTACATCTTCTTTCTCTTTAGCCTTTCTAGTTGTAGCTTACCTTTTGGTTTCTATTGGAAGTTCAGATGCCCAACTGACTACAAACTTCTATTCTACCTCTTGTCCCAATCTGTTTTCAACTGTGAAATCTGTCATGCAATCTGCTATTAATAAAGAGGCTAGAATGGGTGCTTCGATTCTTCGTATGTTCTTCCATGACTGCTTTGTTAATGTAAGTATAAATTATAATGGTGTATTGTTGGATAATTGTTTTGATTCAATACACTTTTTGTTAATAATATGTTTGTTTCAAATAGGGATGTGATGGATCGGTTTTACTAGACGATACGTCTACTTTTACTGGAGAAAAGAATGCTATTCCGAATAAAGATTCACTACGAGGATTTGAAGTTATTGATCAGATAAAAACTGCAGTAGAAAAAGCTTGTCCTGGTGTTGTTTCATGTGCAGACATCTTAGCCATTGCTGCAAGAGATTCTGTTGTCATCGTAAGTCATAATTACAATAAAAAGATAATCCTTTACATTTATAAATAAATGATACTTTTAAGTTTAAGGCTATGAAATAAATGATTATCAATAATTTATACTCCATCATGTATTTTTATTTGACGTTGTCATTTATTTTTCATAGTTTTTAAAGTATGCTTTTGATGCTCAAATCTAAAAATGTACTCTCTTTTACAAAAAAAAAGAACATAAAAGAATATATATAATCAAACCGTTAACGCGAATCAAATAAAATCACAAATGAAAATATTTTAACTTTTAGCTATTTATGAAAAATTATACTCCTACAAGTTTTTCTCTTGAAATAGAATATTTCAAATGGAAATATTAAATGAGAACAAACTAGCAGTACTAGTCTAATGTGTTAATAAATTCTTGTATGGGACAATCCCATTAAAAGATGTACCTCATATATAATTTAAAGAGTCTTAATAATACAATATTAATATATAAGCTCTTTATTTTGAAATTATTTTATCATGTCTGATAAGAAAAGTAGCTCTAACGTGTGTTTGTATATAAACTTAACTTGTTTATGTGTTTGTAGCTAAAAGACCCACATGGAATGTGAATCTGGGTAGAAGAGATGCTACGACGGCAAGCCAATCAGCTGCAAATAACAACCTGGCACCACCAACTGCAAGTCTTAGTGATCTCATTACTAATTACAAAAATCAAGGCCTATCCACCACTGATATGGTCGCATTATCTGGTACTCCCTTCGTTCTTTTATGTTTTTTCACCTTATTATAATGGGTAGTTTTAAAAGTTCTTTCATTTTAGAATACTTTTTATTTTTGAAAATTTCTCATCTCACTTTTACTCCTTAAAACCCCACTTTAATTATTACTTCACGCTACTATTTAATTATTTTCTCTCTCATACTTTCAATACAATTATTACTTCACGCTACTATTTAATTATTTTTTCTTTCATAATTCCAATACAAATATACAATCATTACTTCCCACTACTATAAAATTAAAATAATATTCACTACCACCAAAGATTCCATTTTTTAATATTTGTGAAAAACCCAAAGTGGAACATCAAAAAAGAACATGAGAATCTTGCACAATAATTTAAAAATTGAGATAATAGGTTTAACAGTAAAACAGAATGTAGAGTAATATATATGGTGAGATCATATCCATTAATAAACGAAACCGGTAATTTGACTATGTAAGCACTTTCATTGTCATTGAAAAGAATATAACTTGTGTCACATATATGAACTGTAAAATTAATAATTTTAAGTTTTAACACAAATTCCTGACGGTCTTACTAATAAATATACCTTGAAATGCGTTTCATATATAGGTTAAATACCTTTTATTAATACGAACTTTTTATATAAGAATAATAGAATCTAATCCGCTTATTGATGATCGAACTTTCAGGTGCTCACACAATAGGACAAGCAAGGTGCATTACTTTTAGAACTCGCGTAAACAACGAGAGCAACATTGACACAGCTTTTGCCACAACAAGGCAATCAACTTGTCCAAGTGTTGCAAGCAACACAACCAACAATAATTTGGCTCCTTTAGACGTCCAAACCCCGAATACTTGGGACAATAACTACTACAAGAATCTGATTAATCAAAAAGGACTTTTACATTCGGATCAACAATTATTTAGTGGTGGTTCTACAAACGCTCTTGTCCAAACCTATAGCACCAATCCTACTCAATTTAACACTGATTTTGTCAATGCCATGATTAATATGGGAAATATTAAACCACTCACAGGAACTAATGGCCAAATTAGAAAGAATTGTAGGACCATTAATTAGTTTAATAGTTTGGTGATCAAGGGTTTTGTTTAATTTATGCTAAAAAAAGCTTCACAATTGGAGTATTACTTTTGATTTTTGTATTTTGGCTCAAAGGAGCCCTAATATGTGAACTTTAAAATGGTTTGGGTCCGATGTACGTAATCTTATCCTTATTAGTGATAATATTATAAATAGATTGTTTTCTATTAACCCTTGGTACGTAGAAGCCCTAAAATGTAATCTTTTAATGGTACAAAGCTTGAAGTTTTCCTTTTGTCGTGTTAATTGTGCATATGTTTTTTTAAATGAAATTTTGTTTGATCATTAAAGGCTCCCTACACACAAGGACATTAAGATACGATAACAAAAACTAAGACTTTCTTTGTTCGTCAGTTTTAGTTTGCTAATAAGAACTCACCTTATAGCGATTTCTTGACATGATATCACCACATTAAAAAACAACCAATACATCTTTTTTCTTTATTTTCTTTCTTATGTTTCTAATTAAATCAAATAAGAACAAAAAAACAACTCATTAAAATTAATTTTTTAATTTGATTCAAAAAAAATTAATTTTTTAATTTTCGTGTCATAATCGATCCCTAATGAGCAAACTCAGGGGATGACAAAAGATTACAACCTAGTTAACAACAAGAAACAAGGAACAACTTGGAATATTGTTTTCTTGATTTTGTTTGAATATATTGGCTTTTACATAAACGTCAAATTTGTTGGAAAGATTTACTTTATTTGTAACTTTTATCTAAATTACTAAACCTTATTGGCCCTTATGTAAATTTATAAATTTCATGAATTTGTTTTTTCTTATCTTAACTTATTTTTCTAACAAGTCAAATTGAATATAGTCTTATAGAGTATAAAATAAATATGATTTTTCTAACCTATACACTTAGTGTATAAGTTAAGATAATAAATTTGATAATTATTATGTTTAAAAACAGATAAATGTAACAATATTTTAGAGAATATTATATAAAAACTTTAAATAATTATCAATTTTATTGTCTAAATATATGTACATGTTGCATAGGTTAGAAAAAAGGGGTCGTTAGGAGCCCGGCCTCGCAACCTACTTTTGCAAATTATTATTCTTGCGATTTAATTTTTAAATTTATTTCTATAAACTTCTTAATTATATATATATATATATATATATATATATATATATATATATATATATATATATATATATATATATATATATATATATATATATATATATATATATATATATATATATATATATATATATATATATATATATATATTGTTATTACTTTAGAATTTTCAAAGGGCCTTAATTTTTTTTTCTTTTTTCTCACCGTTTGACAATCTTGTACCACTACAACAAAGACCATGCCTTACATGTAATTGTCTCCTATTATTGTCTCGCCCCAAAAGTCTAACAAAAATTATAAATTATGGGTTGTTAATTTGGTCGGGTTATTTTTTCTTTGATTGATTCCAAACTTTGACTAGTGTTTACATATACTCCCTCCGTACCATTTAATTTGCAGTATTTTTCATTTTGGTCCGTCCTACTTAATTTGCATCATTTATATTTTTGTATAAATGGCCCACCACTTTCTTTTAATCTCATCCACACATTTTTACTCTCTTTCAATTTCCTTCCCACAATTCATTCTCTCTCTTTATTTATTATCGCATTCTTAAAAACTACTCCTTTTCTCTTTGATGCAAATCAAAAGGGACGGAGGGAGTAAATTCCTACCTCAACGTCTAATTCGTTAAAGTTATTGGATTTGAAGTGACTGACCAAATTAAATCAGACGTGGAATGTACTTGTCCTGGTGTAGTTTCATGCGCAGACATCTTAACAATTACTGCAAGAGATTCCGTTGTCATAATGAGTAAAAAATTAACATGAAATTTAGTAATTCTCTTAACTAAATAATTTGAATTAATCTAATTGTGTATTATTGTTAATTTTATTTCTAACTATATTTATGTTGTTGTACTTGTAGCTTGGAGGACCGAATTGGAATGTGAAGCTAGGAAGAAGAGATGCTAGAACAGCTAGCCGAGCCGCTGCGAACAACAACATACCACAACCAAGTTTTATCTAATCTACACAGCTACACTAAAACTTGGTGAGACAGCCTCACTTGTGAGACACATTTTATTGGGCTAATCTAATTGTACATTTTTTTAACCAATTTCACAAATTAAAATGTAAATTTTAAGAGTTAAAAGACTAATTTAAAGACTTAAAAGACCAATTTCAATGATTTGAAATTCACATTTTAAGTTATGGAATTTGATAGTTTTAAGACTTAAAGGGTCAATTATAATACTTAAAAATCAATTTTAAGACTTAAAAGACCAATTGCAAGATGTTAAATTCTCATTTGAAATTCACATATATACATCACTTAAGTTCCAAGTAACATAATTAAGATGAATATTTTTTCATATGTCGTAGATGCAATATACCATCAGTCTATCATCATATACCAATAACCATCTTATGTAATTTGGTATTTTATAATTTCATCCAAACAATGTATGATCTCATAAGATCCAATTTTAATTAGTGTAAAATAATCTTCTAATATGTAATAAACAAATCAACGTTAGTTTTTAATAAAGGAAAAATTACCCAGAATAATACGACCTTTCACTGATTTTCCAAGAATAATACGAACTTTCAATTAACCACCAATAATACGAACTTTGACATGCATTTTCCGCTGGCATACATGACCTGTTTATAACCAGTAGTACAGGTTTTTTTTTTTACCGTTGCTCAGCAGGTTTCAACCGGTAGTACGAACTTTCAATTAACCACCAATAATACGAGATGAAACCTGCTGAGCAACGGTCAAAAAAAGAACTGTACTACTGGTTATAAACAGGTCATATATGCCAGCGGAAAATGCATGCCAAAGTTCGTATTATTGGTGGTTAATTGAAAGTTCGTATTATTCTTGGGAAATCAGTGAAAGGTCGTATTATTCTGGGTAATTTTTCCTTTAATAAAACAATATATCATCTAAAATAATCGAATATATCTTATCTTTGTATATTATATTTTATTTATATTTAACGTGTTTACAATTGATCAAATCCAATTCCTTCCTAACTTGGTAAGAAAAAGACATTTTTATTGTGGTACGTAGCAGTAGGGAGGTCCATAACAATAATTAAATTGACAATTGTATTTCAAACTACAAAGAATAATTCATTGGTTGATGGAACGACTAACGAGGAAGAACGTACCCTTGCTTGTACAACTCATAAATAATTTGAGCTAACTCTAGATTAATAACTGTAATTTGCTAACTTGACAAATCATATTTATGTGCGGGAATTTAATTGGGTGATATTTTTAATACTGTAATTTATGTTTTCTTTGTTTTGCATATTTTATTAATATTTTTTTATTTTTTAGGAAAAAGTGTCAAAAAGTACCCAATATAATTTATTTTTTCAAAAATGTACTTAATAAATTTTTTTTTTCCAAAAAATACCTAATAAAAATTTATTTCTTCAAAAGAGTACCAACTAACGGCTGGGGTTAACTTTTCCGTTATCTTTTTTTTGCCCATTTTTAAAAAGTACCTAATAAAAATTTTCTTTTTAAAAAAGTATCTAATAAATTTTTTTTTTTTTAAAAAAAAGTACCAAGCACACAACATAATCATCCAATACAAACACAACACAATATATAACTTTAAGATTATCATCCAACACAAACCTAGAGCAAGTAACGGTTGGTGTTAAGTTGATCGTTTATTAAAAAGTCTAAAAAAGTACCTAATAAATTTTTTTAAATAAACGGTCAACTTAAAACCGACCGTTACTCTAGGTATGTGTTGTATGATGTTCTTATGTTGTGTTTGTATTGGATGATGTGTGATGATGTTCTTAGAGTTATATATTATGTTGTGTTTGTATTAGATAATTATGTTGAGTTTTTGGTACTTTTTTGAAAAGAAATTTTTTATTAGGTACTTTTTTGAAAGAAAAATTTTTATTAGGTAATTTTTTAAAAATGAGCAAAAAAAGTCAATAACCCCAGCCGTTAGTTGGTACTCTTTTGAAAAAATAAATTTTTGTTGTGTATATTTTGGAAAAAAATTTTTATCAGGTACTTTTTTGAAAAAAAATTTTTGTTAGAAACTTTTTAACACTTTTTCCTATTTTTATTACAGTGAATCAGTGATTGATTAGAATTTTCTAAAATAATTTTAGCCTAAATTTAGCTAACTAGTCAATTAACAATTATTAGCCTATTACTTGGTACTTGCTGCCGAACAACTATACAACGTGAAGTATGAACATAATTTTATTCTTTTTTGGAAAAATTATTTCTAAAAAGCAACCTTTTAGTCATCTGTAAATAAAGAGACAACGTTTAATTTATTCAATAAAAAGACAATCTTTGTCTCATTTTTGCAAATAAAGGGATAGTAGGTAAGTTTTCAACTCTAAATTTATTGAATAAATAAAACGTAGACTCTTTATTTACAAAAATGAGACAAATATTGTCTTTTTATTAAATAAATGAAATGTTGACTCTATATTCGCATATTGCCAAAAGATTGGCTATTTAAAAACAATTTTTCCTACAATTTTTTAAGACAATTTTTCAAAATAAATGATTAGTGAGCATCCAAATGATTATTCCATTAACCTTATCTAATCACTCAATAATTTGATTAAAGAGTGTATTTGAACTAAGATCATATTGTCAAACTTTTGCACTTTTAATTTGTCAAAAAGTAACCTTGATTAAACATTTCTTTACTTGAAAAGTACTCTATATAACAATTCTACCTAACCCATTAATTTTAACTAGGTCCAATTTGGACAATTTTATAACAACCATTGACCATGCCATACATGTCTTTATTATGCCATATAAATTCTAAATGCCTACTTTTTTTTTATTTATTCCAATTTTTTATAATGACTTTTTCTTTTTGGGTCACCAATTTCTACGTTCAAACTACATTTACATGCAACTAATCTTGTTGGGACCAAAGTTGTTAAAATCGTGATTCTACTTAGAATCGTTTGGAGAGGTAGAATCGGATCGGTAGAATCGAATCGTAAAATCGTACGATTCTACAAATAAACTTAAAAATAATAAAATATTAGTTTCTTATCATTATTATCAAATTTCAAAGTATTTAAATTTATGATTTAAAGTTCCTATTGACTTTATTTTTGAGAATATAACGAAAACTTGTCAATAATTGGTTTAAATCTACATACCGATTAAGAAATTTGTTTTTGAATAATTTTCATGATGGAAAAATTGAAATTTATGTGTATAAGTGAAAGAGATTAGTAAAATATGATACATAAGAAAAATTTAAAATAATTCATACTATATCAGTAGAATCGGATCGTTAAATCGTAGAATCGTAGAATCGTGTTATGATTTAACCTCTAAAAATTTTATTTCAACTAGAATCGTAAGATTCTACAACTTTAAGATTCTAACTGCGATTCAAATCGCTCGCTTGTTTTTGGATCGTAAAATCGTAGAATCGTAGATTAGAATCGCGATTTTAACAACCATGGTTGGGACCCACTAAATACAACCTAGAGAGAGCTCTTTCTTGGCAAGACTTCTATAAATAGTTTCATTCATGCTTGCTCTAAGCACACATCCTAGTTTGTTAGCTATATTTGCTTGTTCTTGTTCTAACAAAATGGTTTCATCTTCTTCTTCTATGGTAGTTTTAGTTGTGGGTTACCTTCTTTTGGTTTCTGTCGGGAGTTCAGATGCCCAACTAACTACAAACTTCTACTCGAGCTCTTGTCCTAATTTATATTCAACGGTGAAATCAGTGGTGCAATCTGCTATCAACAAGGAGGCTAGGATGGGCGCTTCTCTCCTCCGATTGTTCTTCCATGATTGCTTTGTCAATGTAAGAAACTATTACTTAATAATTATCTATTGGTTGTTATTAGATTGTAAAATTTAATTGCTTGTAATTAATAGAAATGACATAATTTTATTGATACATGTAACAGGGATGTGATGGGTCACTACTGCTAGATGATACCTCAAGTTTCACGGGTGAGAAAACTGCTCAACCCAACCTTGGGTCAGTTAGAGGATTTGAAGTGATTGACCAAATCAAAACAGCCGTAGAAAAAGCTTGTCCAGGGATCGTCTCATGTGCAGATATCTTAGCAATTACTGCTAGAGATTCCGTAGTCATTGTAAGTAAAACTTCATATACATAATCTACATTGATGTTCACGTAACAATTCTACAAAATGTCCTCTTTGTCGGCTAGCTTATCGCTATAAATTTACTAAGTATAATTTTCATTTTGGGCATTGAATTTATTTTTTTTATTCAATTATTTCATATACTATAAAGTAATAAAGCCTAATAAGGCCAATAAAATAGATTGACCTTTATGTTTTTGTTGGTGTAGCTTGGTGGGCCAACATGGAATGTGAAGCTAGGCAGAAGGGATGCTAGGACCGCTAGCAAATCCGCCGCAACAAATAATATTCCACCACCAACTTTTAGTCTCAGTCAACTAATCTCTAGTTTCTCAAATCAGGGCCTTTCAACAACCGATATGGTCGCTCTATCAGGTATGAGACCATTTTTCGATAAAATGACTTTAAAAGAGCTTATTATTTATAATAACTTATATATCAGTTGGACTTTTAAACTTATTGTTGAGGGGCTCTCTTCTTTCGCGACCTCTTCATGATAAGGGTATTGGTCTGCCTTTATTTCTACCCTCCCGCCTTAGATGAGACTCATTAAAATGATGATGATGGTGATAGGCTTTTAAGCTTATTATGTGCCGCGCATCTTACATTGAAATCTTCTATGCAATAATTTGGTATAGAGATAATTAAATTCAAATTCAATATTAGGATATATGAAGTTAATTTTAAATTTTGTTAAAAGTAATCTCAAATATGACTCATTTGCGTTCTTTAGGTGCCCACACAATCGGACAAGCAAGGTGCACAAATTTCAGGACTCGTATATACAACGAGAGCAATATTGATGCATCATTCGCAAAAACAAGACGTGCAAATTGCCCAAGCTCAACAAATTCGGGGAACAACACCTTAGCACCTTTGGACCTCCAAACCCCGACTCATTTTGACAACAACTACTACAAAAACGTTGTCAACCAAAAGGGTCTACTACACTCAGACCAACAATTGTTCAGTGGTGGTTCAACCAACGCACTTGTTCAAACTTATAGCAGCAATCCTAGTAGATTTAACTCTGATTTTATATCCGCCATGATCAAAATGGGAGATATTAAGCCGCTTACTGGATCTAATGGCGAGATCAGGAAGAATTGTAGGAAGACTAATTAAGGAATTGTGACCATACCTTTAGGTTATATTACTAGCACAATTTGACATTATATATGTTTGGTTCTTATAATATATGTTTTACAAGTAATATTAATACTGATCAAGTATATCCTATACAAGTCTAAAAGTTTCATAATATATAGTGTTTAAAATGTATAATTTCAATGATTGAGTTTAAATTTGAGAATATATTGAAGAGCAATTACTATTTTGATTATTTGGTTTACAATGGGAATGAAATTTTATATGAAATGGGCATATGTCAAGCATTTTGGTGTCAAAATGGTTATTAATCATGGTTATCCAATTAATTCATCAACACCCAATAAAAAAATACATAAATGATTGGGTTAGATGAGGAAGGTAAAGTGATTTGATTGTTCGCTATTATGATACATCAATGCAGAAAGAGAAGATCGTAAAAAGTCTGATACGAAAAGGACACAAATTCTTACTTGAGTCAGTTTTATGTAAAGACGGCTCTCAAAAGCTCAGTCCAATTCTAAATATATATTGTTACACACAAATTCTTACTTGAGACCTTCTTTACAAAAGCACAAAATCTCACAAGAGACGGTCTATAGGATAGACCACAAAATTGGGCCAGCCCATTTCCTTTAATTGGTTTTTTTTTATTATAATATCAATTATATTATGTTATAATCCTAAATGTAAGGTATTATAACCTCGAATATACTATTCTATAACCCCAAATATAAGTTATTATAACCCCAAATAATTTATTATAACTCCAAATATAATATGTTATATTTTGGGCTGGGCTTCATGGATTCCGTCTATAGAATAGATCGTCTCCCATGAGACTTACTGTTACAAAAGACGTTTCAAGATTGGGCCAACCCAATGTTTAAATTTAGATTAAATAACTATATTTACTAAAAAAGAAAAGTGGGTTGGGCTTTTGAGAGCCGTCTTTAGAAAAGACGGTCTCTCAAGAGAGCACCTGGTTCTTTAATTGAGATAAGATCCTCCATATACTAAATTTGGGCTTTAATGGGCTCAAACGTTAATTGGTAATGAGCTTAACGAGGCTTTATATAAGAACTACTATAAATGTGTAGCCCATTTCAAAAAGCTATATACAAAAATCCGAATTCAAAGACAAGCCCAAAACTTATGGGCCATGTGAATAACTACACGTCATCTTTTTCCCGATTTCCACCAAATTTTTTTTTAAATTTTTTTATTTTCCTAATGTAAATAATTAATCACCGCTTTCATCCTTAATTAGAAGGTTTCCTGAGAGACTGTTTATGACGAAGACAACTCTTTCAACAGTCCAGCCCAATGATTTTAAATTTAAAAATAAGGCTGATAACTAATCAGTTACTTGTTTTACAAAATGGGCTCACCCATATTTACTCGTCTATGCTATAGATTGTGTGAGAACGAAGATATATAAGACTTTCTAATGAATTAAGATAAGTCTAATCACATTTCTTCGAATAAGGTTTTAAATTCGATTCTCGCTGTCCGGCTGCCCCTACTATTTAAACCCTTCTTTAACCTAAGCCTACCTAGCACTCAAAAAAAGTCACAAAGTTTGAATAAGTCACATGAAATAGACTTTTGAATGTTTGTGTTATTTAAGAAAGGTTAAATAATTCTAAAAAGTCATAACTATATTATATTGGATTTAGGATATATTTTGCTTATAAAAAGTTTGGGCATAAATATTAGCGGGCTATGATTTTTATTTTTTAAATAGAGCTGTAATATCTGAATATTTAATAGATTGATTAAATTGAAATATATATAAGAATTATAATAAGATGCAGATTTAAATTGAATAATACACTCGAATTTTTACCTTTTATAAGATAACTAAATTTAATAGTGGTTTTCATCTACTATATTAGTTCTTGACTTACAATTGTTTATTTATTATAGTTACTATAATTAGTGCGTGTTTTATTTAATTGAAAATGATAAATGATATTCCTAATTAGGAAACTCATAAACAAATTATAAACAATTAGTCTTTTGAGAGACCGTCTTTTTGAAAGACGTCTTTCGGACGCAGCTTGTTAAAGCTTAATATATACTACTTTTATTCTATATTTTTCTTTATGGGCTAATTCAATTAGAGATGATGTCTCAAAATGACTGTCTCTCACAAAAATTTGTGAATTATAAAATGGATGAAGAAATACGAAAACGAGAGGGCAATACCACAATGTCAAGCAACTATGACATTGGACCAAACCAGATTGCTTCATAGTTCATACCATCATTGCTGTCTTGTACTCAACCTTCTCGCTCAAATTCAAAGGTCCAAATAAGTACGGCCAAGAAATGCTACATTTATACTTTATATATTAGAAACTGATATTAAAAGAGAGTTTAAATATGTGAATCAAAATTAGAGGTATTCAACGGGTTAGGTCGGGTTAAAATTTAAATGGATCGGATTGAGGTGGGTCATGTCAAATCTTAAACGGGCCGGGCTGAAGACTGTTTAAATACGACCATCTTTGACTTTTTTTAAGTTTGGAAAATAGTAAGACATTAAGGTTTAAAGTGAGGTCAACAAAATTTTGGGCTACGTCCTCTTACAAGCTAAGTGATTACGAGCTAATATTTTCTTGATTACTTTGAAAAAGAAAATGATTGAAATTATAGTAAGTCTCATGGGAGACGGTCTATTTTATAGACGGACATGAAGCCCAGCCCAAAATATAACATAGTATATTTGGGGTTATAATAAATTATTTAGGGTTATAATAACTTATATTTGGGGTTATAGAATAGTATATTCGAGGTTATAATACCTTATATTTAGGATTATAACATAATATAATTGATATGATAATAAAAAAAACAATAAAGGAAAATGGGCTGGCCCAATTTTGTGGTCTATCCTATAGACCATCTCTTGTGAAATTTTGTGTTGAAATTAAATTCAATGTGGACTGGAGACTACTCATTACGATGAATAAGTTGGTTTATTTGACACTCGACTATATGTGAGAATTAGACGTAATTATAAAAATATTCATTTCATAATAATGTTTGGTTTCTTTGAGTTATTCAACATACTCTAAGCTTCTAGAAGTATTGATGCAGCATAGGTTACCTTGTATAAATACTCTACTTGAATTTAAGCGGTGGCTGGGATTCAAACTCATGACCTTTTATCACGTTAGCTTTTAATATCATGTTCGGTAACCAATTCAATTAAAAGTTTTAATTTATTATTAAAATTTGTTGGAAATAATAAACAATATTTAGAGAATAATTAGTAGAATATAAATAAAATTTAGAGAATAATTAGTAGAATATCTTTGATTTTATTCTAGAATAATATTCTATGTATTTAGGAAATTAAGATATTTGTAATATTTAGTTTCCTTATTTCGTGACAAATCTTTTATATTTATAGGGAACATTTGCTCTCTTTAATTAAAGAATAAGAATGAAAACCAAATAAATTGATTTTTAAACCTAAACCAAATTATTATACTTTGTTAATAATTTTATCGATATTATCGAATATTTTATAAATCTAACAAGAAGACAAGTGTTTATAATTTTCTATTTTTTAACGAGTACACAATATAATGTTACCCTACGTATAAACAATTGCATACATACATACATACAGTTGTCTCCAACGGTGAAAATTAATGTATGATTGTTGATATAAGAAGCAACCCTTTTGCCGACCCCCATATATAAAAGAAAGTGCACAAACAACCATGACAGTCAAAACCCAGATCCTGCACACGTGCAAACGGAAAATATTTATTTTTTCACAATACTTGAATCCCAAAGCTCCAATTTCCAAACTTGCCATTATCATGCATTGGTAACTCATGCCTTATAAATTGCATAGTGACTAGTCATTTGTACCAATTTTTATTGCAAGTGTACATATATAGGTGTTTTTTTACCAATCCAATATCTGCTCAATAACTGGGTCTGGGTGAGGGAAGGTGACGGACAATCCATACTCGTATTCCATTAAGAGGGAATACTATATAGAGGAAAGCGGTCAAGATCCGATAGGTAAAAAAAGATAAGGGGTACGGTAGGTAAGTACACAGCTAGGCATCAGGGCAAGAAAGATATATCTAAAGAGACTTTTACTAGTCTAGAATGTAAATCTGACGTCTCTAACTATTCCTATTCCTAGTCATATTTTTGAAGAGGTGCATTTCATTCAAGTCGTCCTTCTTCCTCGAAGAAGGACAGTTCACTTAAGTGTTTTATGTCGATTTAAAATTGAGTTTCATGCTTATAATGGTTTTTACGTAATCTTAAATTTATTTTAAAGTCGGGTTTAATTCGAGTTCAGATTTTTAGAGTGTCATATATGTTTTGAACACGTACCTACTCATCCTAGATAGATCAGTCAATCAAAAGTTCAATATAAATAATACATATACTTTTATATAATTGTATTGAATTATTATATCAATGTTGACATACAACATATGCAAAGAAATAATTATTCCTCAATCATAATAATCTATGTAGAAGAATAATTTACCAAAAGGTTTTGTACATCAATATTCACCTCTAAAAAGGCAAATTAATTAATTAAACACCAATTAATCCAAAAACACATAATTAACTCAAAAACTATAATAATATGGATTATTGTAATCCACATTTCTTATTACATTGTTGATTAATGATAGTCAAGAACAATTAATAATGGGGTTAATTATAATTTGGTTATGCTTAATCAAAGTAGGAGATATTCTCATTAGAAATAGAACTATAATGATCATGATTATGATCATCATGATCATTTCTAGAAGAGGAAGGTAATGTTGGTGTATACATAGAAGAAGAGATAGTAGGATTAATATGATCATCAAGATCATGAAGAGGCGGCGGAAGCGGTGGTGGAGGAGGCGGCGAAGGTGGTGGAGGTGGGGCGGCGATCGAAACCGAGGAGGTGGAGGAGAAGAAAGTATTAAGATGATCATTATGAGAAGATGAGGATGGATTATTATTATTATTATTATTATTAGTAGTAGTAGTAGTATTAGGAGTAGTAATTATGTTTGAAACATGATTAGTAGGGTGATTAAATTTGTAATTAAGAATTTCAGCCCTAACAGCATTAAGTTGAGCTTGTAAAAGTTGAATTTGATGTTGTAATGAAGAAATAGCACCCATGCATCCATAAATTGGATCTCTTAATCTCACATTTGCTTCATATACCAAGCTGTTTGCTGCATCTGCTCTTTGATTTTCTGGTACTTCCTACATAATTTCACATTCCATTATAAAATTATTAATTATCAATAGCTAAATTATTAGGAAAATTTTTTTGGAAGATGAAGAAATTTTTTTGGGAAATTCCACGTGGTAACCCTGAGGTATTGGGTTTTTCATGTGGTAACCAAAACTTTTAAAAAATCCACATGGTAACCTTGAGGTTTACCAAATTGTTCCACTATGACCTTTTACATATAAAGCGTTAGCAAAACATTAGGAAACATTAATTTTCGAAGCTTTAAGGGTGTTGTACGCCTATATATGCGATTCATCATTTAAAATGCCATCATTTTCAACCATTTCCCCCAAAATATAATCCCAAACTCTATCATCTTTGAATATGGGGAATAAAATATGATTTGGATGAAAAATGGTAGATTTAAGGTTTATATTTTGGGGAAAAAGTTCAAACTGATGACATTTGAAATGGTGAGTCACATAAATATGCATACAACAGAGATAAAGCTTCAAAATTAACGTTTGCTAACATTTTTATCTTTAAAAAGGTCATGATGAAACATTTACGTAAACCTCAGGGTTACCGCGTGGATTTTTTAAAAGTTTTGGTTACCACGTGGAAAACCCAAAACCTCAGGGTTACCACATGGAATTTCCCAATTTTTTTTATTATGAAAATTTACCTAATCCAACCTATTCGTGATTTTCCTACAATAATCCCACCTATTGATTGACCATGAATAATCCTGACTTTAAGGGGTATTTGCTTAGAATAAACTTAGGTAACCCGATGACCTGCTATAGTAGGTAATTCTCCAAAAACGTAAACTGAAAATTAATTTAAAATGAAAATTTTTGAAATTTTACATAAAAAAGTTCTAAATAATAAAAATAATCATAAATTTTTTTTGAACATGTTTTAAAGATTTTTTTCGACATTTTGTTTTAATTTGGGATTATTTATGGTTAATCGATAGGTGGGATTATTGTACGAAAATAACAAATAGGTTGAATTATTCAAGGTAATTTTTCCAAATTATTACTACTATGATTTATCACTATAGTAGGAAATAAACTAGGATTTATGGCGGCTTTTTATAAAAAAAATATCTAAAAGAAATTTTGAAAAATTTTCAGGAATAATACAACTTTTTACTTTTTTTTCTATATTAATACCAACTTTTAATAATCATGAATAATACCAACTTTGGGGATTTTTTAGAATATACTTAACAAGTTAAAAATCAAACTATAGGAGATTATATGACCAAAAAATTTGGTAAAGTAGTTAATAAACTAAGTTGATATTTTTCAAGGAAAAAAACACCCTAATTTAGTATTATTCATGGCTAATCAGTAGTTGATATTATTGTAAGCAAATTAACAAAAATTATATTATTCTCGGTAATTTTTAAGAAATTCTATATTGTAAATTTTAGGTATCTTTCCTACAAGAGGTAATACAATTTTAACTCGATTAATCAAACTAATAACTCGACTAAACCAGAAAATAGTTTACGTATAAAAATACATCAGACTGGGAAGATATTACGTAAATACCCATAATGCAAGACTCTAAATTTACCTAACCTGTAATATCGTAACAAAAATTCATCATCTAAACATATAAATTTACACCTCAGCAAATATCTACAAGACTTTGACGATGTTTGCAAATTAACTTATTGAACAATTTTAGCTTATTTTGATATAAATAGAGGTTTAGATGATCAAACCAGCTAATGCTAGTGTTTGGTGAATTAGCTGGTTGAAACAGCTTATTGATAAGAATAAACTGTTTTTGAACAAACTGCTTATAGCAGTGGGTTCAAAATCAATTGGTCATCAAACAATTTAATAAAAGTCAGTTGGTCAAATCAGTCATTATAATCAGCTATTAGCTAACAGCTATCGGCCATTTGCCAAACACCCTCAAACTCTTCATCCGATAATTGAATCTAAATAATGAATTACTATTTAAATAATAGATCATTCAATATTGACATTTAAATTTTAAGTTAATTTTCAATATGTTCAACCGCACTGACCCAAAAATAATGAGGACGTCAGTATTAAATTACGTAGTATATGATATTGTATAGGATCTTCAAAGAATTTATTAATTTTTGCCCCGCCTTCATTTTCTAAGACACCATAAATTGATTTTTATATGCAGTACAAGTTATCAATTGGAACCCAAAAATCATATACTTCTATTTAAAAATCTCAAGTAAGAAAGGTTGATTACCATAAAAGACTAGCTGAAAACAATTCAACACCTTATTATTTACTTGCCAAATTGCTAAGCAAAACTTGACATTGAAATGTACAATACTAAAACTTGTTCAACTAATTATTTTTAGGAAAATTTACCTACTATATTCCAACGCTTTTAAGAATTTCCTATAATAATCTTACCTATTGATTAACCATAAATAATCCAAATTTTAGGGGTATTTTCTAGAGTAAACTTGAGTAACCCGATGACATACTATAGCATATAATAATTCACCAAAAAAATAAATTGAAAATTAATTTGAAATTAGAGAAAAATTTTAAAAATTTACATAAAAGATTCTGAATAACTAAAAATCATAAATTTTTTTCAACATATTTTTTTTTACATTCTTTTGACATTTTAAAAAAATCATGGTTAATCAATAAGTGAGATTATTGTAGAAAAATCATAAAAGAGTTATATTATTCTAGGTAATTTCTCCTTATTTTTATTTGACCAAAACCATGTTACAAAACCATTGCATATATATATTCTAAATACAATATTCAATAATAAGGAAAAATTATTCACCATCTTTTAATCAATTAATTTATGGCTTACAATTAATGATGAATACCTATGCATTTTGTACCTACATCTAATTAAGCATTTTGTACCTATCCATGAAAATCCAAGACTTTGGTAGTCATAACAACAACTTGAATGTATGTATAAAAAATAAATTAACAAAAAAAAATCATAGTAATCAATGCTATAAGTATATAAATGGTCAAACATTCAACTCTGCACATGTTGAATCAACTTAACTGTCACTTTTCTTTGTTATACGTTATGCAGTTTATTATTATCATAGGATTTAATCAAATAATCAAGATCATGCCCTAGGCAGGTTCGAGTTTAGATTCTCGGATCAATAGCATTAGGGTTTGTAAAAAAATAGGAGAAAAAAATTACCATGAGCATCTTAGAAACATTGCTAGCACCAAAAACTTTATGAACAGAAGCAAATTTCTGAGGTTCATGAGGAGAAAAGTATGGAGAAAAGGGACATTCTTGAGCACATCTTCTTCTTAATAGCTTACAAGCTGCACAAGGTGTAATTGTATTTAGGGTTCCTGCTGGCTCCAACTGAATATGCCTTCTTCCTCCTCCTCCTCCTCCTCCTGTTTTCGAAAACGCATCGTTTTGATCTCTCTTGATCTTCTTGCCTATCTCATCAAATCTCTCCCTGTCAATATTCAAATTTAGGTCATTATATACACCATTATATATGATCAACAACAATATAGCTTCACATAAACTTATATCCTGCTCATAGAAACTATGGTTAGGGTCTGGGAAATTAAGGAAGAACGATGACAGCTCATATTCATATAGGAAAGTGCGATCAAAGAGTCCCCAGTTTGAGAAAGGTCTTCCAAGAGAGCGAAACCGTTGATTTCACATAAACTTATATATCTATATAATTGAAGAACAAATTCAACCAAAAGCTAATTAAGATGATGGTTGAAGTCGCCCCAGGATATATTATGGGCTCTATCAAGTTATCTTGCATAAAAGCCCTTTGGGCAAGAACTTGTAACGCAACATGACTCCCTTGTTTGTTATCATCTTATTCAGTGTATCTCGCTCATAGGAACTATGATCAAGGTGTGGGGTGGTAAGGTAGCCGACAACCCATATTCATAAATATTTCATGGATATGGAATTGAAGGGTAGTGGATGTGATTTGAGTCCCTGGACAATCCGTGACCTCATGTCACATTAACTTCTAATAGAATATAAAAGAACTATTTCCACTAAAAACTTAATTTAAGCTAGCTGATGGTTGAAGTTACAGAATATTATGTATTAGACGACCTAACATACTTAGAAAAAATATAGTGATGATGGTTGAATGTATTGTTACCTTTCTCTGGACATTCAGGCATGCTCAAGGTATGGATGTGGGGTTTTAGAGAGAGAAAAAAGGGGGAGAAATAAGAGAGAGAAAGTTGGTGTTAAAGGGAATTAAGATGAAAGAGAAAAGAAAATGAAAGGGAAAGGAGTGCTTAAAAGGCAAGTTATAATAAGACTAGAACATGAAGAGGAAAATGGTATAAGTGGACCAACTATATAGGAAATAAATATAGAGAATATTAATTTATTTATGGAAATTTAATGTGAAAACTTTGGTTTATATTGTGTTTGTTGGTGAACTAACTTTTTTGATTGATGTACGAGGATTAATTAGTGAGTTAATTACTCTAATGAATGAACTAAACTAGGTTAGGAAGAACAAAAAGTTAGAATGTGGAATTTGTTGTACTTAGTTAAAAGGGTGAACCAAAATTAATCTTTTCAATTGCTAGTGACAAATTAAGTCAACATAGAATTATGAAGTAAAGGTCAAAATTTATTGATGGAATATATTATATATGTTGGGATTTGAATTATCAAGTTAAAGTATAGTTGAGTTGATGTCTTGAGATGGTATCAGAGCTAATACCAAGGTTTAGATATCATGTATTTAATGTGCAGGGTTGTTTCCAATCCTAATCAAGATAGACATTTGCATGGCCCAAAGCTTGAAAGGTACTGAATACCTTAATTTATCAATGTTATGTGGGACGTAAATATCGCCTGTAAAGTTTTTATTAATTTACTTTTGTCAAATACTCATTCAATATCAAAATCGATCCCTTGTAAAAAGAGCCGATTTTCTATTTTGCTTAGGACAAATTTAATGTCACAAATTACACCGTTAATGAGAGTTTTCATGTAACGGAGTCTATTGCTATAAATTGGAGCAAGGATTAATAATCAAATGTCCGTTAATGTATAAAAAGCCACAAAAGAGTAGGATGTACACGAGAATAATAAAGAATAGGGAAACAATTGGTAAGAGCAATTAGCAACTAGCAAGTTGACTTTTTAAGTATAAACAAGTTCATATATTGCTCGAATGTATAAATATTATGGAGTAATAAATAATAATAATTTTTTCATGCGAACAACAGTCATCATTATCATTATATCTAAGGTATTCGATTTGTTGAAAAATTATAATTAGAATCTAAAAAAAAAGCGGTAACTCATATCTATAGAAAAGGATGCAGCCAAAGTAAAATCTAACAAGTGACAACTAATTAAGATAGGTAGAGGACTAGAGTTAGGGGTTGCTGTAGATGGCCATAATTCATAATCCGACAGTTTATTAATGTGTTATGATCTTTAAAAATTTCGGCCTATGATACAAAATGATTTCACCTGTAAAAATTAGAAAAAATGGGTGAAACCCAACTAAAATTCAAACTCGATCGTTTTGACCCGTTTTGATTTTACGTCTGCATTTAATTTTTCAATTTAACATTAGTTTTAGTAGGAATCCACTATATTTATCAATTTCTTAAAACTTTGATTTAACATTTTTATTTTGCAGAAAATTGTTTATTTTTCCTTTTTAATTTAAAAGAATTTTGATAAGAAAAAAATTAAATAGTAGTTGATTTGTTGGGCGCTGAGTTGAACCAAAACTAACCCAACCTCAAAAACGACCAAATTTGAAAATAACTTATGACATACATAATACACTATTATTGTTGTAGAGATGAAAACAATGGCATACATGGAGTATAAAAGTGATAAAAATTAAATTGGGAATTAAAAAAATTAACAATTAAAAAGGAAGAGTAAGTTAGTTTAGGGAAGACATAAAGGTAAAGGCCACTTTCAGTATCCCGCAAAGGTAAGATTCTGGTGGAGTTTTTTTCCTGAAAGATGCGGATAAATCATACCCGTTCTCTCAAGGACGAGTAAAGAGAGATTTGTGCGGTCAAGAAACCCTCCAATTAATACCTGCGCCTAGTAAGAATTGAACACCAAATTTTCTGTTCCACATGCATATGCTCTATCTATTGAATCACCGGGCTTTTGGTGGTTTTAGGGAAGACGTGGTAATGGTATATTAGAATTTAGAAGTAGTTTGTTGTCAAAATCAAGAAGCCAACTTTATAAAAATCATCACAATTTGGGATCTTGTTTCGAAAACAATTAATACATACTTATATCAACATCCCCGTGTAGATACCGCCACCTTACTTTACAATATAGCAACATTATTTGCATTATTACATAATTACTTGGATTATGGAAACTTCTTTCTTTATAAAAATTACTAAATTAAACATATATACGTAATTAAATTATTATCACACCACCAACAAACAATTTTTGGTTGGTTATTTCCCATTAAATATCGATTACTCATCTACAAACTAAAGGAAGAAATAAATTAAAATCGAATAGCATGAGTTGCACCTCTCTGAGAACCTCACGAGCGATATGAGTATTTGAAGGCGTCGAATCTGCGTCTCTTAGATTTCTGATTGTCTCATGTTACTTAACTCTTTCTGTTCTATGTATTAGTTTTCACTTGGCTTTCTTAGTTTATTCATGTTACCAATTTATATAATTTTTAATTTCTAATGACTTAATCTTATTTCAGCTGGTTTTGGGTTTTGTCGGTAACTTCTGCCAAGTTATATTGGTGCTAGCCACTCATCTTTTATTTTGCAGGGCTCTCTTTACCTGGGGGTTTAAATTTGTTGCGCATATTTCTTATGCCCTCTCCTTTAAGAGAGTACAAGTATAATTCTTCCGCTATCTAACTCTCCTCGGACCTTGATCACTTTATGCGGAACACTAAGTTGATGAAATGGCCATTACAAATGTTAATCACTTAATTTATCAATTAATTAATAAGGAATTATTGATGATACATACAAGTCTACTAACACCAATAATGGGTGTGAATTATTTAAATTTATTTATGTAGCACCTATGCATTTTGAAGACCAGTATTGTGGGAGGACATATTTATAAAACAAATGATAGATCCAATCAATTTAGATCCCTAGTCTTTGTTTATTTTTTAACAATATGGTAATAAATTGATGATTAATATAGTTGGCTGGTTTGATTAGTTAAAATATTAATTTTTGTGTTGATTTAAATTTAACTGGATAAGCAACTATTCAAGAAGATATTAGGTAAAATTAGATATTGATTGTTAGTTGTTTATTTGAAAAAAAAATGACTTAACCAAGACTATGAAATAATTAAACTAAGTTAGGCTTTTCATTTTGATTTAAAAGTCATCTTTTTAGCTGCCTGAAAAATCATTTATTAAATATATATATATATATTTTTTTGGCTTAAATGCATTATATAAAGCCTATACATATTGCATAATATTGCTTGGATTTTAAGCAAAATGGAGTTTGGTTCTTGTTTGACCCGTATTTTATGGCTATTTAATCGTCTCTATATTGATTTTTGATTCACCATACTATGGGCCATTTTAACTAACACAATTGCATTCTTATATTTGGGCTAATGCACCAAAAGTAGTGTATTCTAGTATTTCTGGACCGGCCCTTTTAAAAAAAAAATTCGAACCATGAGTCCATTGGATTAGTCAGTTAGAAAACCGAAAATTAAAAAACATATAAATTCTTGTATAAGATAGTTTTATTTTAAAATGTTTTTCATATATGGGTTAAATAGCCCAGCTAACACAATCATGGCCGGCTCTTAGCATAAACGAGGTAGTCCATCTCCTAGGGCCCCTTTAAGTTAGAGGCTTCAAATATAAAATGGTGCTATTCAGGACCGGTTATGAGCACTTAAGTGATTTGTTTGTAAACTTTGTAAAGCTTTTTATATTTGAAGTAGTTATAAAGAAGTATAATATAACAATATATTTTCTCTTCAGGAAAAAATTTTGTCTTTTGATATAATTAAGGGTCCCATTTTAAAAGACATAATTGTTAGCATATGAGCTTCTTATTTTGAGGTCGTCTATCAAAAAATCATCTCTAAATACCTCCTAATCGAAACAAACGAATAATCACTCACTTCTTTTTGAGATAGAAATCATATTTAAAGCAACAAGTCTTGTATGAGACCATCTCACCGTAAGACAATCCATACAAGCAGCCTATTAATAAAAAAACATTTAAAAAATAAATTTTGAATTCACACTTGATAAGAATAAATTTTTTTTAAAAATAGTTTGGACTAACCTAATTAAAGTCGTCTCACGGTGAGACGGCCTCAATAAAAAATGAGTTGTCAATGTTTTTATTGTTTAGTATTTAATGTATCGCTTATATAGATTCATTTCACCGTGAGACGATTTTATAGTTGATGGCCCTCTTTCCAACCATTTAACTAGCCGTTGCTCATTGTTTAGCTTTCTTTACCCCTTTCTTACAAATTACAATTTACCAAATAACCCCAAAAAAAACTCAATTTTCTATAATCATTTTCTCCTTAAATATTGTTCCAAAAGTGTTTTTTTTTTTTTTTTTGCATGATCCAAAAGTGTTTATCTTAGTTCAAGGGTTTTCATTCTCTTTTCCTTTTTTTTGAGGTAATAACATTATTTTCCCTTAATTATCCTTTTGATTTGATTCTTATCATCTTTTATTTTTTTTATAATCCTTCATAATTTGCACTTGTTTTTTGATGATTTGTTTCTGGGTATTCTTTCTCTGCTATAAAGATCGAATCTTTCTTCAATTATAATGAAAAATGATTGAATTTGTATTTTTGATTCAAAACAAGATAGTTTTTTTTTTCACACCTGAATTTTTTTAAAATTTGTTCTTACATAAACCAGAGGGGTCTTTAAGAGTGTGTGAGGTGATCGACCGCACAGGGCCCCTCTTTCTCCCGTATATGAAAAAGTTAATCAAAAAAAGAAATATGTTAAATTTATTGATAAAATATATACTCCCTCCTATTCAGCTTAAGTGTTCCATTTCCTTATTGGGTCAAGTCACCTTAAATGTCTCATTTCTATTTTTGGTATGTTAACTTTACCAATTTATCCCTACTAAACTTAACTTTTTTACACCTTTATACCTACTAACCCCACTTTACACCTATAAAGATTCAAAAACTCTACATTTTCTCTTACACATGTGGTCCCATTTGACTTTTCTTAAAATCCGTGAAAAGTCAAATGGGACACTTAAGCTGAATAGGAGGGAGTATTATATTTACTATAAATAAGACACAAAAAATTTAGCACAGGGCCCCCAAATTTTCCAAGACGGCTCTGACATAAACATTGCCGGAATACAAAATTAGGGTTTATTTTCTTAGTGTTATAGTAATTCCATTTTTTCTTTTTTTCAAATAAATTGTGAATCAAAATCTTATAAAACATGGAAAAGTGTTCTCCTTAATAATCAAGAGAATTATGTTCGTAATTTGGTATGATGTATTTTTTAATTATTAGTTTGAGTGACAATGAATAATTGTACTTCATATTATTATTTATGCGGTCTCTCAGGGGACTGACTGTTTTTCCTATACAAGATATAGAGTAAAAATGCGGTAATGTTCGTGATTGTAGTAACGATACAATGATGCTAATTACTATGGACCAAACTACTACACTGCAACAATAAGAAGAACGCAAATTCTTACTTGAGACCGTCTTTAAGCTCAATCCAATTTTAAATATATATTGTTATAATTCTAAATATAGATTTGGGCTGGATCTTTGAGAATCATCTCTACAAAAGACGGTCTCTCAAGAGAACGGTCGGAAGAAGAAGAGGTGTTCTCTTGAGAGACCGTCTTTTGAGGTCTTCTCTCACAAGAGTATCTTTTTTATTTTTTATAGTCTTTTTTCATTCGACAAATTCAATGTATTGGTTCAACAAATAATTCAAGTTAAGAAGTGTTCGGTAAGTTTGTTTGGGGTTGAATTTTAAATTTTTTGTGGGTTTTAGCATTTGATTTGTTAAAAGACGGAAAAAATATTTTCTTAAATGAATTTTAACTTATTGAAAAATTTTCTTATAATCGAAAATGAAAAAGGTTTGTTAGCTTATTCAATGACTTTTGGATTGTTATTTCACTTTTTTATGTAATACACATCTGACAATTAATATCTAATTTTCTTAAACATCTGCTTAAACAACTAGCTAATCTTGCTAGTTTAAAACCCAATAAAATTGTTAACATTTTCAAAACAAAAGAGAAAATTTCCGAACACTAAACTAAATAGTGAAACATCCAATTGATGAAAAACAAAATTTCTTGTCAAAACAAATTCTTCAAAAATCATCTCAAATACATCTTATTTAATTTCTTGAAAAATAGCCCATCAAGTCTTTTCATTTGTTTTTTTCTCTATAATAATAATAATAATTCAAAAGGGTCCCATCAAATAACAAAGATTCAAATGCCACAACTATAAGTCTATAAGTGATATAAAAGGTATAAGGTTATTTTTGTTTTCTTGCTTTATGTACTTCCTTATGGTTTAGTTGTAGAAATTTGTTGCAAAATGCAATCAATCCCTTTCTCTTATTGGTTTCTAGTGAAAAACCAATACTTATTCCTTCATATGACTCCAAAATCTAAGGCAAAAAAGCAACAAGAGTTTAAGGGGAAAAGGATGACTTACAAAGGTTTACAACTCAATATGTTATGGCCCATTTTACTTTAATTATTATTCTTTTGTTTTTCACATATTCTTGCTATAGACGGTCTATAGCATAGACGTGTGTAATGGGTCAGCCTATTTTTACACTTTTCAAAAATAACAACTGAAATTTCCATTGGGTTGGACTGCTGCGAGTGTCGTCTATGCCATAGACGATCTCTCAGGAGACCTTCTGTTAGTTTTTTTATTATAGGATTTCAAACAAAAATACTCGTATGTCCCCATGAATTTGCATTTCAGCATAATTTATAAATTACTGGAGCCCTCCAGTCTATTGTCATATAATTTTGAGATGATATCTGCATCTCGTATTTTGTTGATAATATGCGGACATTCACAATAAATCTAGCCTAACTTAACAATTTATTAAGAAAACGTGAGAGTTTAACAATATTAAAAGAGATTGAATTATGTAGATATAAACATATTTAAAATATATGAATAAAACTAAAATAAATACAATTTTAAAATAAAAAGTGATGCAAATCGTATAGTATAGAGGTGAAAAAGTATAAAATACTTTATAGAATAAAAAGTATTGAATTGACCTCCACTATCAAATTAGTTTATGAATCATGCACCTAATCAACACCAAAAGTGGTGGATTGGATGGACCCATCATGTATGCCCATAGCCCATAGGTGGCCATTTCCACCTCTAAGATGACTACACAATGACAAGAAAAGTTTTAATTTGATGCTTGAATTATTTTCCAAAATACAACACTTTGCTTTCATACCATATATATAATTAAAATTTTATAATTTTTAATCATGTATAATTAGAGATATTTAAGATTGAATCAGTATATTTGATATATAAGGCAAATACTAAATGGGACAATCGGTATAAATTGAAGGGGATGTACTTAATTGTGGACTTTTATAATTTCCATGTCCTTAACAATAGTCTTTCTACACAATACCCAAGATTGATTTTTTTTTTCTTTGATTTTTTTCATCTCAATGAAATTGAAAAAATGAGAGTAAAAGCTGATAGATGATCAATGTTTTAATTGCGTGCCTTACTATGTCATATTTAATTCATCAAAAATCTTTTACTATACGAATTATGTTTAAGTCTAAAATACCTTTATGTTTTTATTTTGAGTTAACACCTGAAACTTATATTAGATCGAGGTCGACCAAGGATATAAAGCCTTAGAAAAACTAAATACTAATAATTAATATTAATTAGACTATTCAATCTATTTACAAAAATTATTCTATAAAAATACGATCTCATACGAAAAAACTAATGTTACTACAATACAATGAATATTTGGTGACGTGATCATAGCCCGCATAGTATTTAGGCATACGGACACATGTGCAGTGTATTTGACTTATTATTGGTTGATAATGGGCAATTTTAGCTTAGCATAGGAATATAAATTTCTTAGAAAATACTAAAATAAATCGTGCTTAGTTAGTAATTAATATTATTAAAAATTATAAATTATAAGAAAAGTTGATTTTTAGAACTTGTAGGTACTTAATTATAATCACTATGATATATTCCTAGAGCGGTTCAAAACAGATCCGATAGACACCCGACTTTATAGCCGAATCCGATTTGACTCGACTTAAAAATGGATCTACAATTATGTAAAAACCAATGTGAACACAAAGCTCGATTTTGAACCGACCCAAAATCAACCCGATAACCCGAATGAACACATTCATATTCCCTTAGTGATTATTTTTATGGTAAAATAAATTGGTATCGCCAACCAAACAACATTGTTTGATTATTAGAAAAGTATCAAGGGAATTAATATCGTACATTATAAAGTCCCAATAATTTAATTCTAGTGACAATCAAACGAGTACTTAATATAACTAATTATTGAGTTTTTTTTTACATATTTTAGTTCTATCATTAACATTATGATCATATTGTGTTTATTTGAGTTAATTTATAACAGGCTTTTTAAAATTATTTATCAATAAATTTTTCCAAGAATTAATCCTAATATGATTTTATAAGTCTGTGATTTTTTTTACAACACAAATTAATATTTATACGTAGATCATAACTCGCTAACTTTCTTTTGAGTTTCGAGTTGGTATCAAATTAAATCAAAACTTAATCATGATTGAAGATATACATTATGATCCCAAGCTTAATATAATCGCGTTTCTGATTTTGTTTATTAAAGTAATTAATTCTTAGTTGGCCTATAACTATCCCACTCTTTGATGGCTAAAATAAATAAATAAATAACCCAAAGTTTCTTGAAAAAATTCATTATGATGATTTGACTAGGCACATGAATGATTTAGGATCAAGGCTAAGTACCAATCAAGTTGCAACCATGTTTGAAACGTACTTCACTAAAGATTAACAAAAGTGGATAAATAAATAGTATTAAAAAATTAAAAAAATGAGTAAAATTGATAAAAAAAAATACTTGTAAATGAAAATTAAAAAAAGTTTAAGTCATGGCTAAATATAGAATTGGAACAAACTAAAATAAAAAATAAGAGGAAAGGAAAGAATAGGTTGGCTTTGTGTGTAGGATTTGTAGACCTTTTTGCTTTTCATAAATCCTTGTGAGACACGATTTCTTTGAGAGACCAATTCTGATTGGGTCGGCCCATAAAGAAAAATAGAGTAAGAATAGACATTAAACTCTGATGGACTGGGCCTAAGAGAAATATAATTAGAGGCTTCTTAAAATAAGGCATGAAAGAGATTTAAAGTCATCACCTTTTGTCACGTTAGCTCTGATTCCATGTCAAGAAACCAATCCAAACACTCAATCATAATTTTCGCATTTGATGAGTCGATTCCTCGCCATCAGTCAGTCGACATAAAGTTTGTATTCTATAGGTATAAAAAAATTATAATTAGAGGCTTTTTTTAATAGTTATCTTATTTCATAAAATATACGTCACTTCACTTTTTTTTGTCTCTTCCAATTTTTTTTATCATGATTTATATTCTTTCTTTAATTCTCATCTACACCTAAATATAAAATTTATCTCATTCCTCTATTTTTTTTAATTTTATTAAAGTAAAAAAAACCACTTTTATGTACTTTTCTTACTTTATTCACCCATTGTCTCTCTTTGTAGGATGCATGACAATTGACTAACTAAAACTAGCTAGCGGTCATATATTAATAATTTAAACCTTTATTTTTTGAGATTAATTTAAACCTATAAAAGAATTTTTCGACAATTTAAAGATTAAAGCATGTGTAACTTTAAATAAATAGGAAGTGATTATTAGAGTGGTAACTTTTAAAAGTTCACATATGTTTTTTGGAAGCTTTTTGATCTTTTGTATTAATATTTTCCTTTTCATGTCATATCAAAACTTAATTTATGTATTTTGAAAACAAAAAAAAAAAAACTTAATTTATGTATTTTAGCAAATAGCTTAATTAATTTGTAGAATTTATCACACACACACATATAGTTAAGAGTTTGATTTATGATATCATTCAACAAATTTTAACTTTATTTTTCTAATTGCGCAATTTCTTCAATAAAGAACTTTTTAGAAAATATAATACAATGTAAAAATTATTCATGAAATTTTATAATAAAAAAAGACTTACTACATAAAAGCAAGGTTTTAACTGGACTGCTGCGAAATGTGAAAATGCGTCTAATTTTCCGAATGGTTAGGTAAAATTTTATGAGATTTTTTAATTCTTTATTGTAAATTTATAACTCTTTAGTTTCAAATTGGTTTGCATCATGACCTTATGCACAAATAACATTAAATTTTATTATTTAATGAGTCGCCAACGAACAATTACAACGTTTAATTTCCAAATTTTTTACAAAAAGATCACTCAAAATAATAAACTATTATCTTCAAATCATCACTTTTTATCTATACTTTGTTCAACATTATTGCGCTAATTCTTTAATAAAAAGTTTTCATAAACTCACAAAAATTTAATTTTTCATGTATAGGTGTTCATTCGGGTCATCGGGTTGATTTTGGGTAAGGAGTTTCGGGTAAGGAGTTTCGGGTCGGTTCAAAATCGGGTTTTGTGTTTACATTGATTTATACATAATTGTAGATCCATTTTTAGATCGGGTTCAGCTATATAATCGGGTGTCTATCGGGTCATCGGGTCTGTTTTGAACAACTTCATAATCATTGGAGATTTGGTGTTCTAATGATGATGAATCAATAAATGAGAAAAACTCAATTTTTTATGAATAAAATTGTAGTGGAATATGTAACTATATATAGAGTTTCTAATAAGAATAAAAAATTAAAAAAAATGTCAAAATTAGTATTAGTAGCTAGTTTTGCGTCTGGAAACACATGTAGTATATTCTTGTGAAGTCAAATGCTACATGATCATACCACCATCTACTAACTACTATACACCTAAGGCCTCGTTGTTATGTAATGTAATTTTTATTTTAAAATAATAATGTCTAATAGAAAAAATAAAATAAATTAACATGTAAAAATAGATAATATTGAATTTTTTTTGTTATGTATAGGTAGTGGAGAATCTGGAGAAAATAGAATTCAGAACTTTTCATGTGAAAATCAACACTTAGTACTTGAATTGAAATATTCGGAAACAAGATCCGACTCTTTTGTAATGACTTTTATGTGTTGAAATATATGTACAATAAATTTCTTTTTCAAATTAAATATTTATCATGGAAACATGAGTATTTAACATGAAAAAATCATTTATTTTATCAGCTTGTTTGTATGAGACTGTTTCATTATAAAAAGGGTCCATATAATAGCGCATTTCTTTAATTTTTTTACTTTAAGATCATAAGTAATCGTTTTAAAATTATAAATAATCATTCTAATACTATGAAAAGTAATTATATTAAAATTATAAGTGATCACTTTAGCGTTAAAGTGATCATTTTAAGACAAAAATATATATATTGGTTCAGCCCAATAAAAATAGTCTCATGAGACCGCATAATTTAATAACTAGTGTATCTGTATCACAAACAAAAGGTCTCCTGAGAGACCGTCTATGGCATAGACGGCACTCTCAGCAGCACAGCCCAATGGAAATTTCAGTTATTATTTTTGAAAACGGTAAAAATGGGCTGGCCTATTACACCCATCTATGCTATAGACCGTCTATAACAAAAATTTGTGTATCACAAATTCTTGTAAAAGAAGGTCTCTTTGAAAGATCATTTCTTATTGAGCCGCCCAAATATTTTTGAAATATTGTAAATAGCTAATTGAAATGATGTAAGTAGACATTTAAAATATTTTAAATAGGTATTTAAAATACGATAATTAATCATTAAAAATAATGCGTAGACATTAAATTTTAATGAATTGGACTTAAGAAACGTCTAATTTTAATGCATTGAAATAGAATCCTATATTAAACAAAGGAATCCACTATTCTCACACTCTACGCATTTATTGCTCTCCCCTTCCTTCTTCCTCCCTGTTCTTCGATAATGGACACTCAAGACCCTAACCCGCCACCAAAACCCACCCCAATGACCCGTTTAAACGCCTACGTCGCAACAACCCGAATCGGTAAACGATTCAAACTCACTCAACGTAAAACTACCTTCACAACCGAGCTACGGGCCGGAACCGCCACTTTCCTTACTATGGCTTACATCTTAGCCGTCAACGCTTCAATCTTATCTGATTCCGGCGGCCCATGCTCTGTTTCGGATTGTATTCCACTCTGCTCCGACCCGAATTTCCCTACCTCAAACTGTTCCGGTCCTAACCGTCATATCATACTCCCCGACGAATCGTGTAAGTTTGACCCGGTTAACCCGGGTTACACTTCTTGCTTAGCGACGATCCGAAAAGATTTGATCGTAGCTACGATAGTTTCCTCGTTAATAGGATGTTTTGTCATGGGTATTTTCGCCAATTTACCTTTCGCATTAGCACCGGGAATGGGGGCTAACGCTTATTTTGCGTATAATGTAGTCGGTTTTCATGGGTCTGGAAATATTTCTTACGAAACTGCCCTTACTGCTGTTTTTGTAGAAGGATTGATATTCTTCATAATTTCTGCAATCGGAATTCGAGCGAAGTTTGCTAAATTTGTACCAAAACCCGTAAGAATGTCATCCGGGGCAGGAATCGGGCTATTCCTAGCATTTATCGGGCTACAAAATAGTCAAGGAATCGGGTTGATTGGTTACAGTGGGTCAACTCTGTTATCACTCGGTGGATGTCCGAGTTCATCCCGAGTCTCACTCGCTCCAATTCAAACTTTCCAAAACGGTACCGTTTCAATCTTACCAGGAGGAACAATTTCCGACGCCATTTACTGCCTTAATAATCGTATGGAGAGTCCAACATTATGGTTAGGAATAGTTGGGTTTGTTATAATCGCATATTGCTTAGTGAAAAACATCAAAGGATCAATGATATACGGCATCGTTTTCGTCACCGCCGTTTCGTGGTTTCGAAACACCAAAGTCACGGCGTTTCCCGACACCGACGCCGGAAACGCTTCGTTTCGTTACTTCCAAAATGTAATTGATATCCACACCATTAAAAAGACGGCGGGCGCACTTAGTTTCAAGGGAGTCACTAAAGGACACTTTTGGATAGCATTAGTGACATTTTTTTACGTCGATATTTTGGATACAACAGGGACGCTTTCATCAATGGCTCGATTCGCCGGTTTTATGGATCAAACCGGCGAATTCGAAGGCCAATACGCGGCGTTTATGTGCGACGCTTTTTCAATCATTATTGGGTCACTTTTAGGAACGTCACCAGTAACGGTGTTTCTAGAATCGTCAACTGGTATACGTGAAGGAGGAAGAACCGGATTAACGGCGTTAACGGCAGGCTGTTATTTTTTTCTGGCGTTTTTCTTTACGCCTTTACTAGCGTCGATTCCGCCATGGGCGGTCGGACCACCGTTGATTTTAGTTGGGGTTTTGATGATGAAATCAGTGGTTGATATTAATTGGGATGATATGAGAGAAGCAATTCCTGCTTTTGTGACACTAATTTTGACACCTTTTACTTATTCCATTGCTTATGGGTTAATTGGAGGAATTGGGACTTATATTGTGTTAAATCTTTGGGATTGGATTAGGGATTTTTTAATTAAATTTGGATTAGTTGAAGGAAAACAATCTAATTATGGTGTAAATGAGATTAATGGGGTAATTAGTAATGCTAATCATGATGGTATTAAAGTTGATGGAAGCATCAAACCTCTTGAAGTATAGTAAAAGGACCATTTCGGTATCCCGCACAAGGCAGGATCTGAGTGACTAATCTTTTTTTTATATTTAGAATACAATTGTTTTTTAATTTTTTGTTTAGATTTATATTACATTGATTTTTAGTGTAATAGTGTTTTTTTTTGTTTTTTTTAAGTGGGTAAAGGGAATTAAGGGAATTGATGATGAATTAGATTCATATTGATGTACAAATTTTTTTGTTATAAAGTAAGGCCAAGGAACTTTCCTAATGGTATATTCTCTTTTAGCTTGTTTTTCTTTATTCCTATAGTTCCATGATTCACTTGAGTATGATGATTATGTGGTTTATTTTTCTTCTATTTACCTTTTTTTTTGGTGCATGGATAATGATGCAGTCTATAATAATATTCCCTCTATTTCCTAATGTTCTTTCCATTTTAAATATTTTATTTTGGAAAGAGAAATTTGATTGAGATTTTTAAGACATATATAGAAGACAAAATGTATCCATGTGAGATCTCGTTAGATTCGTTTTAATGTATACTTTTCTATTATGTATTTTTTATAATTTTTTATAATGCGTATTTAGATATATTTAGACTCAAAATTTACTTTGAAAACTGTGCAAAATATATGAGAAGAACATTTGGAAACGGAGGGAGTATATTATAAGGCTTTAATTATCAATATAAGAGTTTTGTTGAATTGATTTTTTAACATGGTATCAGAGCTAACATGATGGAAGAGTTATGACTTCATATCTCATCCTCCCTCAAATTCAACTAGTTAATTTAGCACTCCGTATGAAGAGAATATGTATTGTATTTATGCTTCTAGACATACATAAGCTTCAATTTAAGCTTATAATTGAGTTATTTATTTGGTGAATGATGAACTATCTTTCATGTAACTTTTTTAAAAGTACAATTATAATGCTAATTATTTTTAAAATTAAGTGATTACACAAAAACAAAAATATTAAAAACGATATATAAAAACCTTGATATTAGAAAATAAGTCATCTATGGGTAAGGTATTGAGAGCATTCCTCTAAATAAATGTTAAGGTATTGAGAACATGATTTAATAAGTGAGAGATTTTATAATTTTATTTTATCTTTTTATGCTTATTTATTTTCCTTAATTTTTTTCAGATGATTTACAAATGAACGTGATTAACTAGGAATTTCTAATTACAATAATAATTTCCAAAATATATATTCATTATTCCCGCAATCAACAATTACTTGATGTAAATTCTTTTAATACCATTCCTCTTATTAGTTTTTTCTATGTTTGAAATGAGAAGAATAAATAAGATCAAATATACTGTTTAACTGCATTTAGTTACTTTTTACTCTCGTTGTCATTTTATTCTTCTCGTTTACTTTTTACACAGTTTTCAAAGTAAATTTTAAACCTCAATATTTCTAAATACACATATAAAAATTATAAAAAAATACATGATAAAAAAGTATATAAAACGAATCCAATAAGAACTCACATAAATTATTTTATCTTTTAAATATGTATCAAAAATATTAACCAAATTTCTCTCTCTTTAACGAATCCAATGAGATCTCAGATGAGTATTATTCTTCCTAAAAAACATGTTGTACTTCATAATTTTTAACATGGGAAGTGGATTTCTAATTAGTGTATGCATATAATTGGCATTTTAATAGGTATGTAACCATCATGTGAAAACAATCAATTTGGTTCCTTCTTATTTAATTTTATAATAGTAAATCAGCTCTCCATTTGTATTATATTGATCAAAAATACAACAAATAATAACATATCAATTAGATGGGATTTGGCCTCTCTTTTCCCGCTCGTATTTGAGGACATTCACCTAATTTTAAAAATTTGTAGTTAGTATGGATTGATCTCAAAATCTAACCTCGAAAATAGTTAACATGTGTATCTTACCAATTGAACTAAACATTATTATTGATTATCTTAATACTGATTAATTATATCTATAATGCAAAAACATGTTTCATTAATAAGACTAATGAGATGCAAATTATAGTTAATTGATATATGTAATATACTATACGTTAACTGGTCCATATATATACACATGTCAAACATAACAAATTTATTATAAAAGTATATGCCAACTTTGTAATTGAAAATTTTAAATCTAAAATATTATATTATTTTTGATAAATCTTTAGTTAGGTAATTTTGAAATACTTTTAATGAATTTATTTTTATAGCGTTTGTGCGCGCTCTTATTGAAACCGAATTCCTGAATACGCCAGTGCCCCAATCTATACACTCATCGGAAAATTTTTTCATCTACTTATTTTTAAAATTTTTATTATCATTTACTTTACAACCGATCAAAATTAAGTTTTGACAACAAAGGACAATATAGAAAGATGGATTTAACATATGAGCATAAATTTTGAAATTTAGCGAGTAGCTCGTAGACATGTACAACAACTAGAGTTGGAGTTATATGTAAAAGTATGAAATTAAAATACGTCATACGTGTATGAAGTACAGATTCCTTTGACTAACTAAATTTATTCGTTGCGTTAGCGTATAGAGTCTTCTAAGTTCTAATCTTATATTTCATCCATTTTAAAGTATTCACGGCCCGTTTGGTAGGTAGTAATAAACAATGGTAATGAAAATAAAAAATTAGTGTAATTTTGGTTGAAAAATATTTTAGTTACTTTAATTTGATGGCCATGCTTGTCCAACTTTAATGATCTCATTTTCTTCGTAAAATTCATCTCAATATTGAGAGATGTGGTATTAATTAGGTGGTAATAAAAATTTGTAAAAAAAAAATAAAAATTTTGTGATCAAAGCTTCATTATTATGGAAATGATAATGCAATTTATAAATGATCAAAATAACGCATTAAATTATGTAATCAAATTTAGCAAGTACAATGGAATGGAGTAAGTAATACCTTTTATTTTGGGATCAATGTTGTTCTATTTGACTTTTAATGTTATTAATTAACATTAATTTTTTATTAATTCCATCTCACTATGAGACGACTTCAATTGAGTCAGCACAAATGCTTTACAAAAAAAACTGTTGCCCTACACAAGTTAAATTTCATTGTTTTTAAATGTTTTTTTACTAATAGACTGCTTGTGTGAGTTTGTCTCACCGTGAGACGATCGCATACAAGATTTGCTGATTTATTAATTACCGTACGTTAAGTTATATTGTATTCTTAATCTATAAGCTATAACTTAGTCATGTAAAATCTTATTTACATCATCTCATATAAAGATTATTAATGTTAATTTATTAAAATTTAATTATCCACAACCAATTATATTAATGATAGTAATAGTGCATTGAAAAATGTTGTCAACCAAATGAAATATTTAAGCTGAACATGAGAGAGTAACTATCGATCATTTAAAAAAATATGAATTCTACGTACTATATGTTCATTTTGATCCATCTAATAGGATTTGCTATATTTTTATTTTTAGCTATCATCGAAAATCTTTCATCTCATGCATACATATTTAATAACTTTAAGGAGTATAAAAAACTATAAACATAAATATTTAACATTAAATTAAATAAACATAATCAATTTATGCGTGCATGATTTTGTCAATTTTAATTTAATACCATTTTTTTTATAAAACTTATTAAATGCTTATATATTGTGCCTTTTAGATTTACGTACATAGCGTTTTTAAATATCTTTATAAAAAATCTTGTCTGAAAGATTATATTCTTTTTGAAAATCTTTTGTCTATTTACACAATCCGTTGAAAATAATGAGGTAAGTATCATCAATCTTAACCAAAATGATGAATCCTTTTCGTTCCACCCTTTTGTGATTTTTATTTTGTAGTATTATTTATTTTTTTGATAATAATTAAATAATTATATTTTTGAAAATTTCATCCATATATTTAAGTCTTTTTAATTTTATCCACATAAAAATCAAGTCTAATCTTAATAAAAGCAATTTTTTTTTTCAAATTCAATTTTCAAGCATCTCCCTTTCTCTCGACCTATCCTGTAATAAAAAGTCAATAACACAATTTATTACCTATCTATCTTTATTTATCATCGAATATCAACATTTTTCTTTAATATATCTATTTCATGTTTATTCAAAGGGACAAAATAATACTCCCTTCTATTCATTATCTTAAGTGTCCCATTTATGCTATGTATAATTAAAAATTATAAAAAATAATATTAATAATCTTTACATCAAAACGAATCAAATAAGATCCCGCATAACTATATTTTTACTTATAGATTGATAATAAAATACAATTTAAGAATGATAGATGAATAATTTTCCAAAAGTAAATGAAACACTAAAGGTGAATAGAAGCGAGTATTTAATTCAAATAATCTATTATTTTATTCTAATTGACGAGAAAGCAAAGAAAATGACATTTATATTCTGATCCAAATTAACTAAGGGAATATATTAGAGAGACACGTTAAATAGATAGGGAGGGAGAGAACATATTCTTGGCAACCTGTTGTCCCAACAATATTGTTTACTTGCACATTTATTCATTCATTGTACCCACATTTTGTTTCCAACTTTACTCTATTACCCATATTAATTACTTTTGCTCATTTCAAAAAAAAATTACTTTTGCTACCTTTTAAATTTTCTTTTCACATTATTTTTTTATGATTGATTGTTTTTGCAAGTAGTAAATATATCAACTTTTAACGAGAAAATTGAGTCTAGTTTTAATTAGAATAAAGATTTTGAAATCATTTCTTAAATTTTTCGCGAGTCGGGGACTCTTTGATCATAGATTTCTATGAGTGGGATACACTGGATATGATGATGATATGTACAAAATTGAAGTTTTATATTTCACTTGACTTCTATGCTTGGCTAACGTGGGTGTAAGATGCAAGATTTCGGATATTTGTTGGTTCCTCTCTTTGAAAACCCTTTTTGAGTCGGGAGACTCTTTTGACCACCCTTCCTTATGGGTATAACATAGTCTATGAGCGGGATACACTGAGTATATTGATGATAATTCTGAAATCATTTCTTACTAAGTCTTATCTTCTTTCAGCCCACCCTTTAATATTAAAAAAATAAATTTCATTTTTATCTTCATCTTTAATGAGTTTACAATAACTTTTTTTAATTGTTCCACTTAGTGTACTACATATTTACATTTTCTTTTGATAGAATTTAGAAAATGGGCCTGAGCAACCCAAACAAAGAGGAGAATAAGTAGACCACTCATAAACCCAAAGAAGGTTCACTACTAAAACCAATTGGTAATAGTAGGAGTTACTCCTTGAGTATATAAAGTGATGCATACTCTTCTCTTTCTCCAATGTAGGACAACTCACCTGTGGGTAACAATGGGCATTTCAACACCTTTTATGAAAATAGTTCCGAACCGTTTATCTACATCAAGTGGAAAATAAAAAATATTCCTCGAATCTTATTTTCTACTATAAAGGTCTATAAATATATTGCTTAAAGAAATAGATTTTTGTGAGGTTGGGATTTATATGGAAAAATGGTAAATTTTTTTAGAAAATTTACAATGGAACTTTTACAAGTTTCGTAGCTAAAAGTCTAAAGGCAAGACAAGTATGCTAAACGTGATTCCAACTAAAAATTGACAATAATAGAGTGCCTTTGATTAATTGGGAACTTCAATTCAACCTAAAAAGATAATTAAGATAAGAAAATGGAGTAAGTGACTAAGAAATTTCGATACATTTTTTGGAATCTACAACTTTAAGATAGGAGAAATTAATATTAAAACTCACAATTTAGATGTAATAGTTATAAAAATTTTAACTTTGTATTTTTATCTAAAAATTTCAATTTAAGGGTCATTTTATTTTAAATTTATAATCTAGTGACGATCATGATAACGGGTAAAAATGTATACGTGACAATGACATTAATTAATTATGGTCCATGCAAATTGTTCTTAATTTTTTTTAGAAGTAAAGATATCCTCCCTCCAATTCACTTGTGTTGTCTCATTTGGTTGGGCACGATTTTTAAGAGTGAAATGGTGGGATATTTTAATTGATTAAATTAATTGTAAAGGTGGTAGTTGGGTATTGGGAATTGGAAAAATGAGGTTTTAATTTGATTAAATTAATTGTAAAGGTGGTAGTGGGGTATTGGAAATTGGGAAATGTGGGGGTATTTAGGGAAAAAAGGTTGACAAAAAAGAAAATGGGACAATTGATATAAATTTGCCAAATAAGAAAATGAGACCAACACAAGTGAATCGGAGGGAGTATAATAGTATATGATATTTCAAAGTTAAGATTAATGGTTAGAATATTTAAAAATATATATTTGGGATGAGTTGCTTTCTTGACATGGTATTTGAAGCCAACGTGATGAAAAGTCACAAATTTAATCCAGGTATAAGCTAATTAAGGCTGATATGTGTTTCTTTTACTTGTAACTCAAACAACTCTTAAAGCGTGACCGAGTATATAATATATTAAAAGATTAAACCGTTGGTGGCAAGTGGCAACCTCATAAAATTCATGTACTTTATCAAATAATTAAACAATTATATAGGATTTGTAAACTACGATCCAGATTTCTTCTTATATCGTACTCCATCAATTAATTAAAAATGTTATTTGATGATAGTAGATTAATTATAAGGATGTTGGAGTTAAAGGTAAAGAAATAAAGAATATAAAGATAAGTTTTTTAAATAAAATAACTCGAACTCATAACTTAACTATTCATATGTAGTTGCAGATTACGAGTTCAAATCCTAAGTATAATTTTATCTGAACTCATTTTTCTAAAATAAAGTTAAACAAATCAAAGCATAAGAGAAATCTAAATAATTAACAACAAATCACATACAAGTATATATATAACTATTTTTGTAATAGTATAAAAAAATTCAATCATAAGTAGTAAATTATATAAAAGTTTAAAGAATCAAAATACAAGCTAAATTTAGATATATAATTATATATACATATATAATATTCTCTAGCATTATAAATAGCACTTCCATTCACTCATAAAAAACCATGCTCACTAGCTAGTCACTAATAATTGTCACATATGAATATATGACATATCCTACATTAATTTTTGCTTAGTTATTACTTGTGGGTAAATAACATGGATGACACCATTTTGCTACTTTTGAAGTATTTGTCATTTTTATTAGTAACGTACGTAGCCCTAAAGCATATAAACCTACGTTCCAAGTTTAAACCACCACCAAGTCCATTTCCGGCGGTCCCGTTCATCGGACACATCTACCTCTTTAAAAAGCCGCTCCATCGCTCCCTAGCCTCGCTGGCGGCCAAATATGGTCCGATCCTCTACTTGAAGATCGGATCTAGACGTGTCGTATTGGTTTCTTCTCCGTCAACAATAGAGGAGAGCCTAGTCAGAAACGATGTATTTGTTAATAGGCCAAGAAACATCCTACATGGAAAATATAGTGGAAATAATTTTACTAGCATTGGGTGGGCTCCTTTTGGGGCCCACTGGAAAAACTTAAGAAAAATTGTAGCTGTTGAGGTTCTTTCACCTCAACGGCTACATAACCTTGCAGGAATTCGAGCTAATGTAGCACGATCTTTTCTGCATAGGATAATGATGTTACAAAATAATAGTGAAAATGGTGTAATAATAGAGATGAAGCCTCTCCTTTTTGGACTCACCCTAGACCTTATGACAAAGATGTTACTAGGAAGGAGTATGTATGAGGAAGATGGGATTGGGAAGGAAGGTATAGAACATTCTAGAAGGTTTGAGAAGAGTTTTAGTGTGAATAGTGGAGTTTCAACCTTGGAAGATTTCATGCCAATTTTGAAGTGGTTGAAAGTTGTTTTTGGGACATCATATGAGAAGACATTGAAAATGATGAAGGAAGAGAAAGATGAGATAATGAATGTGTTTTTGAAAGAACATAGAGAAATGGAGAAAGAAGGAAGATTAAATGAAGAAAGAAAGAGATCAATGTTGCATGCTTTATTGTGTTTTCAAAAACAAGATCCTAGTTATTATAATGATGAGATGATTGGAAGTTTGTTGATGGTAAGTTTATACTTTTTCGGTTTCATAATACTTGCGACTGACACTTTCTCATATATTATGAAATGATTAGTTATTTTGACATTTTCCCATATATTATTTAAACAAACAATGCATAATTTATAAAATTATGCATTGTTTGTTTAATAAATGGTTTTTAATTAAATTTTCACAAATTCTTCTACGAAATGGTCTTACTGTGAGACGTGTTCTATATTTAGGTTAAATAGTTTAATAATAGAAAATTTTAGAATTATGAGCCTTTTATATGGACTCGTCTCACGGTGAGACGGTCTCATACAAAAGGGGCTAATAAATTATATTGGTTTGACCAAATGCATGTATTGATTGATTTGCTTATTGTTAAATTAATTGTTTACGCGGGTTATATAAAATATTAGATAACACATAGTTGTTGGTTAATGGTAGTTAGGAAAAAAAATTGGTAAAAAAAAAAACAATGAAACAAACTACTTTTAGTGGGTGTGTATTTGGTAAATACTACTAACATTTTACTTGGCTTTTGATTTTTGTTTTTGGACGGGTTAGATTGTCTAAAAATTACTGATTTATTAGCCAATATTTTTAATTGTCGAATCAGGCAACTGCTCTTGCTAACTCTTCTAATTAACGACTATTTGTCAGATACACCTAATAACCTTTTGATTTTGATTTAAAAACCAACTTTCAAACCGACTAAAAAGTAATCTATCCAAAAGACAATGAGTCAATGACTAATATAATTTTACTAAAATTACCATCCTGCACAATGTAAAATAATATACACTGTCTAACTTATGTCTTATGCTACCTAACAGTCGCTCTTCCAAGGCGGAACTGAAACATCAGCAGCAGCAATAGTATGGGCATTTTCACTTCTACTTAACCATCCCAAAATTCTCAAGAAAGCACAAGCACAAATCGATGAACATGTAGGACACCAACGTTTAGTTGGAGAGTCAGATAAGAACAGCATTCCTTACATCCAGTGTATAGTAAACGAGACATTACGTATGTATCCTACGGGCCCTCTAGGTTTACTTCGCGAATCCATAAATGATTGTGAAGTTGGAGGTTATCATGTACCAAAAGGATCAATTCTCGTCTACAACATTTGGGCGGTACACAATAATCCCGATATTTGGGAGGAGCCACGAAAATTCAAGCCAGAGAGATTTATGGGTGTTGAAGGGAATAGATTAGGCTACAAATTCATGCCTTTTGGTATAGGGAGAAGGACTTGTCCAGGGGAAAATTTGGCTGGAAGGGTTGTTTGGTTAGCAGTGGCAATATTAATTCAGTGCTTTGAATGGGAAAGAGTTGGAGAAGAATTGGTGGATATGAAAGAAAATGGTGTTATTTTCTTGAATAAGCTTGAACCTCTTTATGTTAAGTGTCGCCCTCGTCCTTGCATGATGGATCTCCTTTCTCAACTCTAATTTATGCCTAACGTATACTTATTAGAGTACAGAAGTAAATAAATGTATCACCATGTTATCTCATGCAAAATTGCAAGTAAGGTTCGCATATAGAAACCTATGTGATGAGACCCTTCTTCAAACCCTCGCTTTACGAAGATGTTATGAGCATCAGACTGCTTTTATCATCGCTTTTAATGAAATAAGGGTATATTTAATTTAAGTAACTGTAACTAGTAATATTATCAGTGGATATGTCATATATAATTATATTAAATCAAATTGCCTAAAGTAATCTATATATCCATGGCACTTGTGTAAGAGGACGCATGATATGATGCTGCTTCAAGCCCTCAACCATCAGCTTACAGTACTTTGATATATCTTAAGCGAAGATTAACAATCGACTAATTAATCTCGATTAACACTTGAATCTATCCTTCATAACCAATTCATTAGTCAAAATTGATGGCCACATTAATGGGTATGAAATTACATAAAAAATATACATTGCTATTAGATACTCCTATATATGATCATCTAAAGAAGAGATTAGTGAAAAAATTGCCAGAACTCTTTTTCTCTAAACATGCAACATGAACATATCTACCAAGCTTGTCTTTTTGTCTTGCTTCACCTGCTGTATCTTTCTTGCATATTTTACATGTTTTGTCAACCCATCCTTCTTCCACATACTGCCCATCCACTGTATGACCCCATAGAACCCGATTCGAAATAAGTTAATTTAGCATAAAAGATTAATTGCAAACTAATCATAATTGCAATTTTACAGTGTTTCAATCATTAGCTTAAGTTTCTGGTTGAGTTGGTTTCTTGATATGATATAGAAATCAGCGTTATAAGAGGTTACAGTTTTGAATCTCAATCACCCCTCATTTAAAGTGGAATAATATTAGCGTCAACTATGAGCAGGATCTGTGTTCAATCCACTCTTTTTGTATCTAGCCCAAAGAGCTCTCATGTGAGGGGACGTGTTAGAGTATATAGCATATTCTAGGGCTCAACCATCAGCTTTAACTTTTGGTTGAGTTGGTTTATTGACAGAATCTAACAAAATGTTGTTGTTACCTTCAACGTATGACTTGAAGAAATCCTGGTATGTTCCCCCAATTTTCCTTCGAAGAGCTCCATACTAGATAAAAAAAAAGGAAAAATTGGTAAGTATAAGTTTTATATAATTCGATCTGGTTTTATTGAGCAATAAAATATAGAATTTGTGTCATGTTGGACTGTCGTGAAAGTTTCAAGCGAGGAACATGCCTAGCAAGTCATGTATTGTACAATAACAAGTCGTATTTGTACTTTGTTAGGCCGCTGTGAGAAGCGCCTGTGCTTGGCGAGTCATGTACAATAACAAATCGTATTTATGTTATGTTGTTCCAATCCCACATAAATGTAATAATGGCACGCTCATAACCCAGTGTCATAGTTAATGGGTTGCGCGATTGTGCCTTGTCCGTCCATGAGCAAGTCGTGCACATGCCCATGTCAAATCACCACAAAATCCAAAAAAAAAAGTTAAGAAACGACAAAGAAAACCTGTTCGCGGCTCATCCGGCTGCCAGACCGAGTGACTTGTCTAGCATCTTCAAGAAGCTGAGCATCCTCAGCTGATCTAACTTGAGCAAAATCCAAAGCATCAGTCACACTTGTAAACAAAGATTGCTTCTTCTTCTTAGGCTCCTCGTCTTCCTTTTTCGCCGCGATTACTCTAAATCTATAAGTTTCTCTATAATTAAGACTAATCATGGTTTGAGGAGCTAATGAGTGTTGAAATAGCCCATTTTGAGAAGATGATAAAGGCAAAGTTTTAAGTCCCATTATGGTTTAGTTTGTTAATTTGTTATTAGATGATTGTATTAAGAGTATATATATATAAGAAGAACCACATATATGTGGGAAATTAATTGCCACTTAAAAGATATGGTTGGGATAGAGAGTAGACGTGGCTATTTGGATTGCTACTTATATTGAGAACCTTTACTTGAGAGGTTCTTGTTGTGTGTTCAATATATATTTTGGAACAGATCAACTCTTGAGAGACCGTCTATAGTATAGACGCTTTTTAAGAGTCCAACCCATATTTTCCTTCTAACTTACAAAACCACCAATCAGTTTTTTTTAATTTATAAATTGAGTCAAGCCAAAACTTGAAACGTCTATTGTATAGACGGTCTCAAGTAAGAATTTGTGATTTTGGAAATAACTATTAAGGATCTCTAACCACAACTTCCTCTCCTTGGAAATAAACATTAAAAAAAAATTATTTTTAAGGATTTCTTGCGGAGAAAATTTATTATAGTATATCTTTATGAGGGTCAAAATTTATGTTTATATTATTGAGAGTGTTTATTAGGCTGGTTCATTTGATTTTTTTTGAAAACTTAAAAGCAACTTATTGTAAAATGTTTTTTTGAATGTTCAACTAAATCAAAGCCAAAAAACTGACTAAACAATTCGATCAAAATTATCAAATAATGCCTTTGACATGGACTTTTCCTTCAAATCTTTCCACATTTGAAGAGATTCATTTATCAGGAATTTGATCCGATTTGATTCTTTCGTAATTCCTAGTATAATTCTCCCTTCTAAAATTGATATCCAAAACAAAGATAATTATCTCTTCAAATTCTGAACGTCGACATTTATGGGTATATGTTGCCACTTTCATTTCCTCCTTACACTTTGATCATAGTTTCCTATTAGCGGTATAGACTGGGTAAGATGGTTACATCATTCGCTCTGAAACGGAAAAAATTGCAATCAAAAAAGGAAACCATGGCTCCTTGGGTCTTGGATACAAGTTCCATCTCTGTGCTTATTGATCATCAAAGAAGAGGTTCTCTCAAATATCAGGATGAATAAACTACATACTGAAGAAAAACTTGAGATTATCATTAAACTGTACAGAAGCATTTCTTTCAAGTAGACATGTCCGTTAACGTTACACAACAACGCAAAAAAAACTTCGTCCTTCCTCTCCTTTCTTTTGTATCGACAAAACCAACCGTGAAAAACTAATTACATTGCATAATCACAGTCTCAAACGACATAGACCATGCCAACCTCGAGCAGCGACACTGGCGGTACCCTAAGTGCAACATCGGGTCCTCTGCAGTTCCTTCTTAGAAAATTGTACCCAAAATTTATGGCTATTCTCTTCGGAAACGATGATCCTTGTTTAGCTCTAACATGAGAGTGTCCTATTATAAATGCACTTCCAGCTTGCCGAGCTTCCCAAAGATCGTCTAATTCTTGCAGCATTTGTGCTTCTTTCTCGTCACATCCCCATGCTTCATCGGTGAACCTCACTCGTTTAATGGGCTTCATTTCCATGATATCCCCCATGCTCTCAACTGTTGGTAGTCCGATGGACACACTTGCTGGTTGTGGGTTTTCATCGATGTCGTATGGAGGTTCACGAGAGTATCGGATGGTGTCTGTAATTGCTAAGCAACACATACTAGGTTCGTTAATCTGAGCGTCAGCATTTTCGAAGGATTGTTGATCGTCTCTATGATCTTGGGCCCAGTCAAAATGGATGAATTCATCTAACTTGGCAGCTAGCTCTGATTCGAAGGAATCTATGTCTTGATGGACATCACGGTACCCGTACCGGATAATGCATCGATAGGAGCGGTGAGCTGGGGGGCCCACACGGCTAATAAGGTACCTCTCAGCCGGGGGAATGTAGGGAACAGGAACCGACTTCACGCACACGAAAACTAATATCTTGTGGTAGGCAGGGAGATTTGTGACAAACCGAGAGAAGTTGGCGGGGATGCCAGATGTGAGGTCAGTGAAGACCATACCGACGCCTGGGACCCGCGATACTCCTAGGCTTGGACCCAAGGCTAACAGCCAATCCAAAGAGACTTTGTTGTGCAGGTCATATTCGTACTTCTTGATGGTGGCGTAGTGCCATACAAACATGATGGTCATGAGAATGAGGGCTAGCAAGATTGGAAGCCACGCTCCCTCGGAAAATTTCACCAGAGAAGCCGAGAAGTACAGGATTTCGATTGAACCGAAGAAGAGAAGGAAACATAGAGCCATAATAGGAGGTTTATGCCAGCATAGAACAATGACTAACGACATGAGACATGTCGTTACCAACATCACTGTCATCACTGCTAAACCTGCAGGATAGATAAGGAATTTTTAACATTTCAGTAAGAAATTGCCGTTAGGCGATACGCTGATACCCATATGGTTCCCAACAAAAGATAAAAAGAAATAGATTCCTATTTCATCCCAAAAACTTAACACAAAAAATGTGAAGATTACCTGATGCATTTCCGAGGTGTTTAGTATCTCTGAATCCAATCGTAACAGCAATGCAGAGAATCATCAGAATCCAGTTGATCTCGGGAATGTATATCTGGCCATGTATCTTATCTGACGTGTGAACTACTTTGACTCGGGGGAAACAACCAAGTGATTGGCTTTGGTTAATTATAGAGAACGTTCCACTTATGATTGCTTGGCTTCCGACAACTGAAGCAAGAATTGCTACTAAAATTACCGGCCATTTGACTTTTTCTGCAAGCATAAGTTTCAGTGTCAATGGTCTTACTCCTAAAAGAAATTGAACTGTGTAAAATCTTAGGATATAGCATATGCAGTTCCAGAACATTAGTTTTTCAGTGCCTCGGTTTCAAATTAGAGGGAACCAAGAGATTTACTCGGAGATCTGACGTGGTCATCAAGATGGGCTTTTAGAAAGGATCGAATGCTTTGATGGATGAGTGGGCATACCTTAAGGGATAGATTTCGGAAAAAAGATATAAGAAAAAGTTCAAGAGTTGGAAATATCAAAGGGAAAGATGAAAGAAATCGATAAGATGGTTTGAACATGTGCAACATCAAATACAGCTTCACGTATATCCTGAATCTTGGAAACAACGTGCTTAAATAAAAGAAAGTAAAAGCATGAAAAAGAAGGTACCTGGAACTGAGAGGTAAAAACTGATTACATCGACATTCTCGTGATGCATGGACAAATAGGCTGCTTGACCCATATAAGCTATAATCAGTGTAGGATATACCAGAAAAGTGAAAGCAATCTGCGAATAATAGACCGTCAAAAAAACATATTTGTAGCTGTGTGCATTAAATTTAACAAAGGATTAAAAGCTATGTCACTTGAACTCTTCATTTTGCTTCAAGCACCCATGTCAGATCCTTGATGCTCGGACATTGGTATGGCACTTTGACATTTAGGCGTAAAAATTTGAATATTTAGACGTATCCGATACTTGGACATGTACCGGTATCCAACATCAGTATCCGAGTCCAAGTAACATAGGTAACATACAACATAATTTTCACACAACTGAACTCTTCAAGGATGAAAATTGCAAAACATACCTGTATTGCCATGTAAGAGAAGTGTCCTAAATCAGCAAACATTGCTTCAGAACCTACAAAGAAAGGTTTAAAAACTTCTTGCGTTAAATTAAGAAAATCTAACTCAACAACATTCCATTACTCCAATACCATTCGATGGCTCCCAGCCTCCCACCTATGGGCACAACATTGATAACAAATGGGTTGTTTCTGATTGACCCTTGGTAGAAAACATTAACCGGAACTTCACATAAATACGAAGTGCACATAATTTAATGAGTCATTTTAATATAGTCCATTATAATTTAAAACCAAAAAATATGAAAATGCATGGCTTTAAAATGCACCATAGTAAAGACCGACGAGGCGACTACATTTGCAAACATTAGAAAAATGAATCTTCACCTGTAATGCACAGCAGAACACCTCCCAAAGACATCCATCCACTTATTGTAGTTTTTTTCAGGAACTTGTACATATAATACGGCGAAATAGCTTGATAAACACGTGGATTCCAATGAAGAATATTGTATAACCCCAGACCGCTGATGCATAGTAACCAGATCAAAACTATAGGTGCAAAGACGAATCCCACTCGATGCGTGCCATAGTGTTGCAAGGCAAAGAGGCAGACTAAAATGAAACATGTAATTGGAATGACAGCGTCTGCAAATGAAGGTGCATATAGTATTACAATGCTTGAAGACTAGCAGTCTTAAATAATCATGTAATCCATGAAACTATGATATCGACTAAGCCAAAACTCGTTACTTAGTGCCATTATATACAATTAAGTCATCGTTAATGAATAATGAGTCTTCAAATTTGGTATAATATTATTTGGTTCAAAATAAAATATATCTTTCGAGATAAATAAAATGTTGTATTTATCTAAGAAACATGGGTTAGCCTAATGGTTAACAGCTTCCTTTTCACCCTTGTGACGAGGATTTGATTTTCACCACATACATGACATCAATTCCTTCTCCATGTAATATATACGGATTTTCTAGCCTACCCCAAATTAAAAACAAATACATTATTTATTTGTAGCCCAAGTAAACTCTAACTAAGAAAGGGTGAAGCATTTTACAATTTATCTTCACAATTTCATTTGTAACAAATTCATATAATATGCTTTTTGGTTTGAAATATTACTTTCATCTAAAATTCTTTGTCTTCTAGTTTTTGAGCTATACATAACCGTCTTCTTATGTACACCTATGCTACATTTATCTTTCGTGACTCGGTCATTACTCATAACACAAAATTCGGTTTCAAAATGGGAGGAAACAGAATTGAAGAAATGATTTTTATTTGAGACCACAGGTTTTGAGCATAATTATTAGGGGGATATTATTCTCCAACAGTCTTTGTCAATATCAAATGATTCCAGACTGGTAATCAAGTTTAAGCCAAATTTATATCAGGTGGACCACCCTAAAAATAACTTCAGAAAAATCAAACACGAGAACGAAAACGAAAATTTGGAGATAAGTTACATTTGTGCCTATAGATACCAACAAGCCAAGACCAATCCAATACTATGTAACAAAATTCACAACGAGCAGCGAAAAAAGGTGGCTTTTAATTTGTAAAAACAACAAAATATACTACATTCTGAAATGTCATGTTTCTAAGGGTTTAATTCTATTTTAATGCAAAGGTTAAATGCACAAAATGCTGGCTTTACATGTTTCTAAATGTGTGTGTGATATGTTAAAATCGTCAAATTTCGGACTAAATCAACAATAAACAACCGGGATCCTTATGCTTAGAAGCCATTCAAACCTTCAAATTTAAAACAATATTTAGTAATAAAAGCCATAGATAGAAGGCTTACATTGATGATTCTCATGAGACATCAAAGACTCGAGGCCAGAAACCGCCGTGAAAACTACATAAAAAGAGATTAATACAACATGAGCAGAGGCAGAAAGTGGAACAGAAGAACTATTACTAATACAACACTTAGATAAAAACTTTAGCAGTTCGTTTGGTAATCGGTACTAAATAATGGGAATGAAATGATTTGTAGGGTAAATTTTCATGATATGACATAAAAGAATTTTGTTCACAGTTTTTCATTACCACCTAATACCACATTTTCAGATGATAATGCATTGGAATGAATTTTATGAAAAAAAAAATGAGATTGTCGGAGGAGAATAAGCATGACAATTAAACTTATCAAGAGATATTTCTACCAAAATTACATTGACTTTCCATTAGCATTTCTACCATTTAGTACCAATTACCAAACAAGTCGTAAATGGACAACACTTTGGATGGGCCATGGGGAACAATTGGAGGGGGAAGAAGGGGAAGAATTTGGAGGGATATTCTAGGACGATCAAATCTCTCCCGTCCTTTTTCTCCTATACAATCAAGCAAGACTTCCCCTATCATTCCCTCGCCTTCCTTTCCCTTCCCCTTCCCTTCCCTTACAAAGTGTGAATGTGCTTCAAGGAAATGCAAATCTAAAGTCCTTTTTTCCTGTTAAACCAATCCTTGAACAATCATAGAAACATGGACTAACCACTTTAACATGAATCACTAAATTTGCTCATTAAACTAAATTTCCTACCATTTTTGTCCAACAATAAAAAAACTTAATTAATATCTTTCCCATTTTACCAAAACAACATAAAACCCATCCCTCGATTTCTCTTCCTGTTAGAGTATATAACATATCTTGCGGCCTCAACCATCAGCTTAACACGCCCCCTCGATTTCTCTCCAAATTCTAGTATCCAAACACATTGTAAAACACAAAAACACGGTCTACAGATCGAAATAATACCCGAAATGGCAGGAGTAAGAAGTCCATCTCCAATAACCATACAAGTACCAAGAAGAACCAGTACTAGCAATGCAGTATGCAAGCATCTATGCTTTTCTAACACCATTTTAACCTTAGAATCAGTTTTAGTCTCAGGAGGGTGCTCCATTTTATAAGTAGATACATCTTCATCAGATGCCTGCCTGTTTGGCAAAAGACTCACTTTGGCATGCCTACATATTAAGGAATAAAGGGCAAAAGTTCCACCTGAAAAACACACCAACAAATTCCTAAAAATTACAATTTCTACTATCAAAAAACAAGATCTAACAATCTAATTGAAGTAATCCAATTCTGGGTAGCAATCAAATCAATCTTTACCTTCACCATTGTCATCAGCTCTAAGAACAATGAAAACATACTTAAACAAAGGGAGTAAAGTAAGTGTCCAGAAAACAAATGAAAGAACACCAAAAATTTCTTCATTAGTTTCTGAATGATGAATGTCTTCTGCAAATGTACTCTTAAACACATACAAAGGGGAAATGCTTAAATCCCCATATACTACACCAAGGCTTTGATATGCTAACAACAAAACTGCCCTCCAAGATTTGTCCTACACAAAAATTGACCCATAAAATCAAATTAAACAAAAAGAAATGTAAATATAACCCAAAAATTGAAATGAAAAAATGGGTAATTTACCTTATTATTGTTGGAACCCCAGCAATTACTGTTAGTTTCCATAGTTTTGTGCATAAACCCAGAAGAAGAAAGAAGGTTTGGAAGTGGAAAACAAGGTTAATGTGTTATGGAAGCTTCTAGAACATAAATGGAGAAGCAATTTTAGGAAATACCCATATGAGAATAGAACCCAAATCTCCCAAATTCCTACACTTCATTAAAGCAAAGAAAAACTACCATAAAAAATGTAAAGACAAAGTCTTTTTTATAGTGCAAATGAACAAAAGATAGGAAGTTTATGGGGAAGAAAACCCACATTTCATCAACTAGCACGTCATCTTAGGAACAACCGAACAAGATGATGGTATTAATTCTGGGGAAATATATCAGAGATAACAAAACAAGATAACATTCATATATTCATATCATATCATATACATAAAAATACACAAAACAGAAATTATAATGAATGTGGAGTATGACTTATGAGTCCAATTTAGTATGCTACTTAGTAGTACTTGGTTTGCGTATATAAATACTCCCTCCAATTCACCACTAAAGTCTCATTTGTTTTAGCACTCAATCTAATACACTTATTTAATCGTTAATATTTCTAATTGTGCATAATTAAAAATTATGAAAAGTTGATATAAGTAATCCTTGCATTGAGAAGAATCAAACAAGATCCCACTTGGCTATGTTTTAACTTATAGATTAATAATAAAATACAAATTAAGAGTAAGATATGAATAGTATTCGAAAACAAATGGGAACTTAATGGTGGATTGAAGGGAGTATATAATAGTCCATCAATATCATCCACACCAAATAAAACATTAGTCTTCGCGTCTTTTCTTTAATTCTAATCTGATTTTTTATCTAATTTATGTGTATAATTTTCACGGTAAAATGTATCTCGAGTTATTAGTCTAATTGATATATAAATTATTAACATATTAACACGAGTAGCTTTACGAGTATGTTTTTATTATTTTTATTCAATTTTTTTGATTTCCATTCTATTTGTTTTTGGGACACATGGAGTCTTTGATAATTGATGGAATAATAGTACATATACAACTATTATATATATTAGGTTAGTTTTTTATATATTAGGTTAGTTTTTTTTGTATTTTTTTATATGATATTTAAGTTAATGCGATAGTGCATGAGTTTAAATTTCAATTACCTTGTATATAAAAAGAAATATTATTGGGAAACTACTTGAGCACTTATGTTGAAATGACGATACTTATTAATCGTGTTGTCAACTTAATAAAATCGTTTAAATTTCTTATGATGTTGGTATTTTTCGACTTCATCTAAAATCTTTTTATAATGTTAATATGAACATTTTCAATTTCTCTTTTCATTTTAACTACTAGCTTCATCCAATTCAATTAAATTTTTAAGAACATTAATGCTTAATTTTAGTTAAAAACATTTGAACTCAAATTGTCAAAAATTCCTAATCAATAACCGTGATTTGTAAATCACCACAAAAAGACAAAAAAATAATATTAAAATAATCAAAATTAAAAAAGATAAATTAAAATAATAAAACACTTACCATATCACATCCTACCACATAAGAATGATTTATAAACCTCATAAATAACCGTTATTTACTAAGAAATTCTCTCAATAATTAAATGGGAATGTTAAATGACGGCAAATATTTGGTGTAGGCTGTAGCACAATCACGTGAGCTAACGACAGTTGTGAAACTGATTAGTAATGCTAAAAATGCTATCATACCAAGGCAAAGGAGCTCCCCCACCAAAAATCATCATCATCTTACCCAGTACATCCCGCTCATAGAAAACTATGGGTAGGGTCTGGAGAGCTAGGGAAGGACGGCGGCAACTCATACCTATAAAGAAGAGCACGGCCAAAAAAAGGAGTCCCCACCAAAAATAATAGACTTAATACCTCATCAAAAGCGCTTATAGTTCAATTGATGGAGTATCTGTAGTCCTGACTTTTTAATTTAATCTTGTATTTTTATTCGGTTCAACAGTCCTATATTAAGTTTTTTGAATATAATTTTCTAACTATTCTTGACAATTCAAAAATTGGATGCGAGAAAAGACAATCTAAATGTTACAAATATCTTTGTTTAAGGATTTTAGAAACTGATATATACGTATAACGTATCTGCTAGTCTCTTAAGAGACCATTTTTCAGAAGTCAAAATCAACCCATTAAAAATTAATATAATGTATATTTTTGCTTTATGTTTTTTTATGAGTGTACCCAATTAGAATTGAACTTTTAAAGAGAATGTCTCTCACAAGAATTTGTGTATATATTTATATATATAGATATATTTTTTATTATAAGTTAAGCTAAGAGAAGAAAAATACTAGATGAGAATCAAATTCAATATACTTTACATGAATGAAATAATACTTACTGTAATGTAATCAGAGCAAGACTTAATTTTGTATATGCACTACTCTTTCCTATTCTCTATCATTGTTCCATTCGATTTTTAAATGTTATTTATTAATCATTCTTATTTTGTATTTTATTGTTAATCTATAAGTTAAAACATAATCAAGTAGGATCTTGTTTGCTTTATTTAATTTCGACGTAAATTTATTAAATTTAATATTTTATAATTTTTAATTAACTATTATTTGAGATATTTACAATTAAATATGTATGAACTATGAATTGATAAATATGTAAAATTCAAATGAAAAAATAATCATAAATTTGAGGAAATATTACATGAAGGTTGAACTACACGCGTTTATTACATTAATAATCCACCTATTATTCTTGTAGGAATCAATATATATGGAGACCAAGACATGTGAGTAGGTGGATCATCGTAAAATAGTGACTATCAAACATTTAATTACCTATCTACCATATTTTTTGTAACATAATATTGATTTTTAATTTACTCAAGTCTTAATCTTATAAGATATACGTTTAATGTAAAATCGTCTAATCACTAAGTTTTTGTTATAAGTCTCAACTCTCAACTATCAGCATAAACTTTTGGTTGAGTTGGTCCTTGACATGGTATCAGAAGCCAATGTGATAATAGGTTACGGGTTTAAATCTCAATCACCCCTCATTTAAAGTGGAATATTCATCCACACTTTAAAGTCAAGGATTCGGAAATTGGTAAAATTTTTCTTAATGTAGTGTTTGAAATCATTTCATTTTAAATTATAGATTTCAATTATGGAATAATAAATAAAGAATTTTGAGAATGATAAGGTTTGAGTAGTCATTTTCAAATTCTTAACTTTAACTACTTTTAAAACAATGATAGATTTTTATCCATATTCAAATTTGACAATAAAATTTGAGGCAATTCTCAACTTCCAAATAAAATCATTTGCAAAGCCATTAATTTAATTAGCTGGAGATCCTGATGTAACATCGTACCTTCCATCTCAACATCCGGCGTCATAATTGTGTTACATAGTACCTCCTACTTACCTAATTGTCCCATTTAGTTTTTTACATTTGCCGAGGCAATATTTTAACCCTTAATATTTCAAATTATGCTTAATTAAAAAAGTATAAAAATTTAAAATTAATAACTTGTATTGAGACGAATCAAACAAGATTCCACATGACTATGTTTTAACTTACAGATTAAGAGTAAAATACAAATTAAAAGTGATAAGTGAATATTGTCCAAATATAAATGAAACATTTGGGCTGAATAGGAGGGAGTAATATCTAAGATCGTATTTCAACACAACCAAACACAAAAAAACTAGTACTCCTAGGATGTGAAATATTTAGTACTCTTGGTTCTATCACTATTATTGAATTTAGTGGTATTAAAAAAATGTCATTAATTCATATTTTTAGTGTAATAATTATTGGTTTTAAATTTAAGTTCCACCATAAAGTGATTTTGCGACACTTAATTTGGTCTTTAGTGAGAAATGTCACTAGATCCTATGTCGCTAAAAGCTTTAGTGTGACTTTTTAATATGCTGCTAAAAGCTCTAATAAATGTCACTAAATCCTCTATATACACTATAAGAAATTTGTAACAGCGACATTTAAATTAAATGTCGCTAAATATATATATCCCACTAAAAGCAAATTATGTTGTAGTGTATTGACAAAGCTACATTTAATCGTTAAATGTAAGTGTTTTTTCTATGAAATGTAGATACTTCATATCTCAATATAGGATAAAGTCAAGATCGTTCCTCGAGTAGTTTTTGTGCAACTGTCTAAAACCCAGTTTATGAAGATGCTTAAAATGAAATAACTTTTATTATTAAAAATTAGTTTGTACTTAAAGTAGAATATCTTTGATTTTATAGAATAATATTCTAATTAAGAAAAGATATTTGTAATATTTAGTTTCTTTATTTCATGGCATATCTTGTGTATTTATAGGGGGCATTTGTTCACTTTGATTGATGAATAAGAATGAAAACCGAATGAATTGATTCTTAAACCTAAACCAAATTATTTTACTTTGTTATTAATTTTATCAGATGTGATAGAAAAAAATGATATAATGTATATTTGACGAAAAAATAACCAAAACTTTACTCATACAAGAGCTTTTATGTTTTGCCTAGGGCCCAAAAAGTGCCCGATACAAAACAGGATAAAGTTTTAAGTAAGCTACCCTTTTTCCTTTTAAATTTGATATATATTACACAAAAATAAAATAATAGCGTTTTTATATATCGTGCAGCAAATTCAAAAAGACTTGTCATGTATATTTAATAAGAACAAGGAAAACTAGAAGTAAAACAACTTAGAGAAATAATTTGTGTTGGAGATCAAACCTTGCTTGTAATACTTGACTTATGACTATCCAAACAATAAAAATAATTTATTACAAAATTATGACTAATATGTATGTTTAGAATAAGTAATCAACCACTTTGTGACAAATTTTCTTGAGCTAACAAGAAATACAATTTAAATATTTTAGCTTTACATGTTAGTTTAGACTCTTTGAATAGATTGGCTTGATTAAGCTTAATTGTTAGGCCTTACCTTGACTAGATTTGACAAGTTTGGTAAGACATCTTCAATCTCAAGCATCCTACTTTTATTTCAATTTATAATAATGAATTAAAATCTTTTAATCAACCTCTCTTTATGTTTCTCGAGCCGGGAACTTCTTTAGGCTGCGCTCTCATTTATGGGTATGAATTGCCACCCCAGACTCTGTCTATAGTTTTCTATGAGTGAGATACACTTGGTAGAATGATGATGATAACGCGTATAAATAACAATTGAGGCACATACACAGTCATGGTGTTCGGCTCACCCTATACATATGTTGGGTCATCCCTGATTAAACTACATCAACTTATTTACATAAGGTCTTATTAGTCTCAAATACTCAATTAGGACCTTATCAGTTTAAGTGGTTCAATTAATATTATTTTGAACACTACTCAATGGTTTAATTGAGGCTTTGAACTTAAGATCAAGAAAATTAGGTATACAATATGACTAATTAGACTATACTTCCTCCGAACCAATTTAGTTGTCCCATTTGGTTGGGCACACTTGTCGAGCTAACATTTTGACTCTTAATATCTCTAACTATACTTAAATAAAAATTATGAAAAGTTGATAAGAATAATCCTTGCATTGAGACGAATCAAACAAGATCCCATATGACTATGTTTTAACTTATGGATTAACAATAAAATACAAAATAAACGAGATTGATGAATAGTGTAAAAAACCAAATGTAACAACTAAATTGATTTAAAGGGATTACTAATTATGTTACACAAGTTAAAATAAAGCCTTGAAAGAAATAAGAATAACCAATAAAGGTTGCAAATTAAAGAACACAAATTCTTGCTATAGACCGTCTATAGCATAGACGGGTAGATATGGGCAAGCCCTTTTCTTAAATGAGTAACTGAATAGTCATGTCGGCTATTGGGCTGGGCTATTAAGAGAGTCGTCTATGCTATAAATAGTCTCTCAAGAGATCTTCTAAAGAAAGAATAAGGAATGAGAAAAAAGGATGGTAAGTGATGAGATGGGCAAAGCATGTGAAGTTGATCCAATTCTTTATTCCTACTATATGCATGCCATTGCCAAACCATACTCTTCTCCTGTCCCATTACAAACTACAATAATACACATAATTTTTTCCACTTCTTTTTTTCCTTCTAATTTTTTGCCTTCTTTTTTGTTGCTCTTTAAGGAAACTTTTTAAGTGTGATTCTTTTTCTTTGCTTTTCTTTAACTTGTATTTATTTTTTCCTTTTTTTTTTTGAATATGTATTTATTTTTTCCTTTAAATTTTGTAAGAATTTTTTGAGTCATATGGTGCAAATTTAAAAAGATGAAGAAAATATGAAAGTTATTTAGCAAATTTCAGCTCACTACAACAAATTTATGTTTTTGTGGCATTGGATTTAGTGGCATTAAAAAAATGCCACGGATAGTGTAATAATTATTGGATTTAATTTTAAATTCCACCATAGAGTGGTTTAGCGACACTTGATTTGGTTTTTAGTGGCATATGTAATTGTCACTGTAGTCTATAATGACATTTGTGAGAAACGTCACTAAATCCTATGTCGCTAAAAGCTTTAGTGTGACTTTTTAATATGCTGCTAAAGGGTCTAATAATTCTCACTAAATCCTCTCTATACACTATAAGAAATTTATCATAGCGACATTTAAATTAAATGTCGTTAAATATATCCCACTAAAACCAAATTATGTTGTAGTGATGATAATCTTAATATCCTAAATATTAAAAAACATCTTAGCTTCCTAAAAATAATATTCTAAAATAATATATTTATTTTATTCTCATATTTATTTTAATCTGTATTCAATTTTTCTACATATTGTTTGGAAAAATGTCACTATCAGTAGCAAGTACTATGAAATAGACGAAGTACATAAATGTATATAATACTCTCTTCAATTCAATCAAGTTGTCTCATTTCCTTTTATGAACAATTCACTAAAGTTGCCCCAATTCTCTTTTTGACAATGATTTTTTTACCTAAATACCTCTACTTTTACTATTCTCAATACTCAACTACTACCTTTACAATTAATTTAATCAATTAAAATACTCAACTACCCTCACTTTTACTACTCTCAATACCCAACTACCACCTTTACAATTAATTTAATCAATTAAAATACACCACCATTCTACTCTTAAAAATCGTGTCCAACCCAAATGAAACAACTTGATTGAGTTGGAGGGAGTACTATTATGTAGAGTATGCCCATGCAAAGCGCATGAGCCATGATCGTGTCCCGTCGTGGATTTGATGCGCACGACAAAGAAAAATGAATTCAAGAGAAACCGGCATAGATTGCCTTAAATTCCTAGTAGTAGGAGTATAAATGAGGTCGGTGTCAGTATCATCAGCTACAGACAAATGTGCACAGTCGTGCATTTATCTAGCTAGTAACGTAGTGCAGGCACTACAGGAATGGGTTTCATCCCAAGTACTAACTTCCCGTTTGGTAGATGGTAATAAATCGTGACAATGGGAATGAAAAACTAGTGTAATTTTGGTTGAAAGATCTCTTTGCTACCTTGATGGCCATGCTTGATAACCTTCAATTATCTCATTTTGTTAATAATAGTCATTCCAATGCATTACGAATGGGAGAAGTGGTATTAGGTGGTAATGGAAATTTGTGAACAAAAAATTTTTTTTGTGATCAAAGTTTCATTACCATGGGAATGACATGAAAGTTTTGATGAAATTTTACTCTATAAATCATTCCCATTACCACCATTTGGTACCACTAACCAAACGGGCCGTAAGTGCTTATTATCATCATCTTATCCACTGTTGCTCATAGAAAATTATGGATAGGGTCTGAGGAGAGAAGGATGGCGGCAACTCATACCCATAATAGAGAGCGCGGCCAGAATGAGTCCCCCGGCTCAAGAGTATAAATTTCAAAATTAATAGTTTGTTAAAATTTGATATTTATTTTGTCTAAAATTATGAAAATTTTCCATTTAAAAATTAGCATTATTTTTTGCAATTGATGTAATTATAATATAATTATTTGCAATTGAGTATCAATCAACTAGATACTATAATCAAGCTAAGTGTATAGACTATTTAAAATTTGTAATGGTAAAATTCTGACTTCGGTCTTATTATTTGCATTATCAAATTTTTACTCGAATTTTGTTTTTTATAGGACTTAAAGACGTTTATTGGGGTGTATAATGACAAATGATTGACTATTATAGTTGATTGAAGTGATTGATTTGACTAATTAATTTTGAATATTACTAGAAGTAGTGTGTTTTAAATTAGCTTATTTCAACAAGTCAGTTAATTAACCAAATACTATATCTAGATGATTTTAACCATTCAACCATCAAATAAGCTAAAGTGTCAAATAAATTATTTTACCAAACACTCCGTTAGTAGCTAGGACCATTGTATAGTAGTTGTTTGATGAATCCAACAATTATTCATTATTGACAAATTGGCATGTTATGGAATGTTTTAAGAAGGATTCTTTTGCGGTGATTGAAGAATATTTTGTGTTCATGCACAAACATAACATGCGTGACACCACAAAAATTTGAAGAATAACAAAAATAAGAATGTGATTAGGGGGCCGGGGATAATCCCTTTTGTTATTATGTCTCTAATCAAACAAACTATATATTGTTAATTAATTTATTAGTATTTTAATTATATTCCTATGGGCAATATTAAATAACTATTCCTATGGGCTATCACTGAAGAATCTTATTAATTCTTAACTCTCAATTTTAGTTCATGACTAGTTATCAAAATAATGTTCTTCCTTAATTCGTTACATAATCATTTTATAGGCCCATTTTTGTGGACACACCTACGGCGCACCTGTGGGTTCGGTTTCACAAACTTACGGGTGATAAGTGTTGACCAGCACGCACACTTGATGAGGTTCACTTTTTTCCAAAAACATATGATATTAGCCTATTAGGAGATTCACGATTCACCTGTTAAGTATTATATACAAGACTATAACTCAACACTTTATTAGCGATGTGGGATATTTCTCATATGTGAAGCAATTCCAACAAAAGAAATATTAACAGTAACCGTTAGAGTATATAACATATTTCATGTTTCAATAATTATCAGTTTAAACTTTTTGTTGAGTTAGTTCTTAATATTAACATTTTTCTAATAAATTATCTTCCATACTAGTTTTTCTTAACTTAATTGAACTTATTTCATCACAAACAATACTAGTATTAAACAAAGGATTCTTTTAATGAATTTTAGGCCGATTTCCTTGGCTAATTTTGGCTTTTAGCATGTTAGTTGGTCAAAAATTAAAAAAAAATATTTTGAAAATATTTTTTTGCCAGCTAAAAAGCTTACTTCTAAAACAAAATTGTTAACTTTTTTAATAGTTTTTGTTTTTTTGCTCACTTTTCCTGTAATAAACAGTTAATAACCAATATCTAAACAGTTGGTATTATAATCTATTTGGAGATTCCAACTTTAATAGATTATAATAATACCAACTCTAACATGTATAATAATAAATTCAATAGATTATAGCACCAACTCTAAATAAAATTACACAACGCGCAATTTTTTTTAGTTTTTTTTCTAAGTAATAATGAGCCGGTCCATTTTAGATGCGTCTCTTGTAAAGACAATCTCAAATAAGAATTTTTGAATATTTAAATAGAAGTATTTATTTTTTGGTATTTAAAATCACAAATTCTTTTGACGATTTCCCAGATTTGCTCTGACTAAAACGGATGCAGCCCAAATATTGGAAACATGAAATGTAGCTTTTTGGGCTTTGTCCATGGGCCCTCGCTCTTGATTTAACTCTTCTCAACCGTTTAGCCCAATAAAAAACCTACCAGTAAGTCTTATGGGAGACGGTCTACTCTATAGACGGAATCCATGAAACCCAGCCCAAAATATAACATAGTATATTTGGGGTTATAATAACTTATATTTGGGGTTATAGAATAGTATATTCGAGGTTATAATACCTTACATTTAGGATTATAACATAATATAATTGATATTATAATAAAAAAAAAATCAGTCAAGGGAAATGGGCTGGCCCAATTTTGTGGTCTATCCTATAGACCGTCTCTTGTGAGATTTTGTGAAAACCTAATAAGATACGACATTTCTACAAGTCTGGTTACTCTAGTATATACAACATTTTTTATGGGTATGAGCTGCCGTCGTCCTTTTCCAGACATGATCTAAACTTAACTTAAATGGTGTTTTATCATGTTTAAGATTTATAAGTATAAATTCTGATCCTAACTTTTTTTTTTTATAATTATAAATTCCTAGCTAAGAGACAAACTAGGGGTTGCCCCTATTTTTGGAAAAATGTGCGAAAATAAATTGAGGTGGTTTGTACATGTGTAGAGAAATAGTTTCAACGCCCTTATAAGCAAGGTAGAAAGCATTAACCTAGAGGGTAAGAAGAGTCGAGGAAGACCCATGAGAACTTGGAATAAGCAAATAAAAGTTGACTTGCATGAGTTAAAAGCCTTTGAGGACCTGACTAGGGATAGGGGTAGTTGGAGACGCCTTTACGTTTTAGATTACTGATTTCCTCTTCGCTTACTTGTTTGTGTTCTTGTTCTCTTGTTTTTTCTCGTTTTATTATTTTTATTATTATTAATATTATTGTTTTCATTTTTATTTTTTACTTGTTTTTACTTATCTATTATATCCATATTCATTTTATTTATCTTTCAAGTTGCGGAAACTTGTCTTAATCATTCTCGAGTCGGGGGACTCTTTTGACCGCGCTCAGTATGAGTTGTCGTCGTCCTTCCCATGCCAGACCCAAACCATAGTTTTTTATGAGCGAAATATAATAGATATGATGAAGTTAAATTTCTAGCTTAAACGACTATTTGGAACATAAAGTTTTAAATTTTACTAAACAAAGAAAAAAAAATTTATGAATAAATAAGGGGAAAATAGGTGGGAGTGAGTTGGTTTGGGGCCTTGGGCATAGAATGTTGCTCGCAAGTAGAGGTGTTTAAAACATTTCAAACAGATTCGATAATTTGATAGACACCCAATTTTATAATCGAATCTAATTTGATCCGATTTAAAAATTGATTTATAATTTTATAAAAATTAATGTGAACACAAAATCTAATTTTGAATCTACCCTAAACACCTGACCCGAAAACAACCCAATGACTCGAATGAACACCTCTGTCAAGAAAGAAAGAGTTTGCAAGGCCCTCCAATTTCCAAGACTACGGGCCACACAACCCGCAACGCGTACGTGGGCCGTTAACTTCATCCAGCTGGCCTTATTCACTCAAAAAACTATAGCAAGTCTTCTATAAGTTTGTATTATTATTAGACGAATTAATAATTTCTATAATTATTACTTTAAAGTTATAAGCAATTACTTTTAAGACAGTAAATATATATTGGGTTAGTCAAATAGAGATGGTCTCATTATATGACCGTATTGTTTAAAAATTTGTGAAAATATATAATGTCAGGGGCACCTTGTCTCATTTTTTGACAATATTTATCAATCATTCTTAATTTTTATTTTAATCTGAATCTATAAGCTGAAATATAGTCAAGTGAAATTATATTTTATTCGTTTCAACACAAAGATTATTGCTATCGACTTTGATTGAAATATAGCAGAAAGAGGAACTGTGTTGAAGCATCAGGTTAAAAAAAATCAATGGATAATTAAATTAGTCGTTAAAATGGAGAGAAAATAGATTTATAGATGAAATTTATTTAAAAAAAAAGTTAGAGACCATTACTAAAAAAAATGGTACCAAATCAATAAAATACAGACTAAAATAAAAAATATTACGATTTGTGTGGGACAAAAAGATGGTGATATTACACTATAGAAATGATAATCACCTTTTTCTTAATCAAACAAATAATAATTGACCCTATGATCCGTGATTAAATCATGTAGTAATTAGAAGTTTTATTTTTTTAGTAGTTAAGACCCCACTTTATTAGAGATTGTCCCACATATTGTTTAAAATGTGTGAGATGTCTAGCTGTAATAAAACAAACAAAAAACTTTAAATATTAATTATAATGATTTTTTATTATTTTAGTTACTTATTTAAAGCCCCTAAGTTTTTGTTAAAATGAAAAATTAAAAAAAATTGTTATGAATTTTTATCTTGTCTTTACATATGATAACATAAATATGTATATACACTTAATATTTATATGTCATTTTGAGTTTATTGTCAAAAGTGACTTATTATAATAGCTAAAAAGTTTTGAATATTTTTACCTTGCGAATTGTATAATTTTATATTTGTGGGAAGGGATTTCTAATTATTATATGCTCAAATCTAATTGTATCCTTAAAATATTTGGTAAAAATTGATTGAAGATGATGTGAAGTGTTTATCAAGCTAATTATAATTAATATACAATTATTTCCCCTTATTTGATATGAAAACATATTCAATATTTCTCCTACTTTTCAAAAAAAAAAAGTTTAGAATTTAATTCTTTTGACACGACTTAGTAGCAGTATGCGACGGTCTCATCGAGAAACACGACTTATACATAGATTAAATAACTTATTTTATAAATATTATGAGAATATAAACTACTTTTTAAGGTCATTTGACTAAGAAACGATCTTTACAAGAATAGGTCATTAGTCATTAAAAACTTCAATATCCCTCATTTATTGTGAAGTACGCATCAAATGCGAAATGGCCGGCAATATCATTTCTATTGAACACTTCCAAATATTTGGACTTTATTTAAGAAATACTTAGTAGAAACGACATCGTTCAAACAACAAATACACATGAAAATGACAATATTAGTAAAAGTAGAGGTAAAGAATATTTCTAATATCTCGCATAAAGCAGGGTTCATGTGAGGATTTTCTTTTTCCTGAAAGATGTGGACAAATCATATCCGTTCTTCAAAGAGGGAGTAAAGAGATGTGCGCGCAGTTAAGAAACCCCTAATTAATACCTACACTCAGTCGGAGTCATGAATCCTAAGCCTTCTGCTCTACATGTAGAATTACAGATGTTCATCTATTGAAATACGATGAAAATGACAATTATACTTGTATGAAAGATAAACATCGGTATATTGTCTCCCTTAAGAGTTAAGATAATGACAACCTTATTTATTAGTCTCAAACATGCCCCAATGGCTAGTAAGAATGTAAAATTAAGTGGGAAAGTCACAATAGTAAGTGTAAAGTAACCAACTCAACCAAAAGCTTAAGCTGATGGTTGAGGTCCCAGAATATGTTATATACTCTAGCACGCCCCCTCACACGAAAGCCCTTTGGGCTAGAAGTGTACATGCAACACGGGCTCTCCTCATACCTAATGCTAAATATTCCACTTAAATGAGGAGTGGTTGAGATTCGAACCCGTGACCTCTTGTCACGTAATTCCTATAACTAGTTGATGAAATTCATGTAACGATTCCTAGCTACCAAATCCCATTTCCAAAGTCTTGTTAATTGCTATATAGTATTATTCTTTTTTTTTTGAGTTAATATAGTATTATTCTCTTTGTTACTTATTATTTTTATTTTTTTAATTGTTATTATCAAGTAATATATAAGAAAGAGATAAGATAAATGGAATGAAATAAAGATACATAATGAGTGTTTATGGATGAAAATCCCAATAAAAATTTTGATATATTCCACGTGTTTGAAAAGTAGTTACTAGTTGGTCGATTCTGTTAACGTTAACTTATTTGACTAGCTAGTAATGTTGTCTTTTCAGCAAGTCGATAAGCTAACTATTTAAGTCAATTATTATGAAAATATTTATAAAAATTATTTATGGGTAAAACACCAAAAGACAATAAAAAAAACTATTCATATTACCCTTTAATTTTTCAGAAATTCCTAATCAATCACCATTATTTGTAAATCACCACACATGGACAAAACAAATACCAATAAAATAAACAAAAAAAAAAGATGTATTAAATCTTAATGGCACCACCCTATTAAATTCTTTTAATAATATTATAAATTACAATTATTTACTTAAACTGCCTCTGAACTTTTAACTTAAAATTTAATTTTATACAATCTAACCAATTATAATACCAAAAACTAAAAACCAACTAAAAACATATAAAGTCACTAAAGAAATAACATCATAACAAAAAAAAAATAGCAAAACAAAAAGGATTGATAGCAAAGTCAAGACTCAAGATCACATATGGATTCTTTTGTTTTTTTTTTTTACATATGGATTTCTTATTATACTCATATTAGTCAAAACATAGGCACGTGACTGGCGCGTGGTCCATGAAATTTGCATTTTTTTTCTATATGATTTTCCTTCCTTTTATAACACCTCCTCCTTTCAACTTTCAAGCCTAACTCCCTATTGACTTTCTACTCTATCTTTTTAGAATTTTATACATGTAAATTATTTTTTATCTAAAAATAATTTTCACAATCTTAAAGTTAGCATTTTTACGAATTATTATCTTGATGTCATTTTCTGTAAATTACAACCACCAAAGTATTAAAGTTTACAGGTTCACGCCAAATCACAAAACTCCGACCATTTTGGTGGTCTGGATTATAGGTTAAGTGGTCGAAGTCTATGTTTTTTGTCTGATCATGTACACTTTGATACTTTAATAGCTATATGTCGCAAAAATAAATATTAAAACTGTAATTTGTAAAAATGTTAACTTCATCAAAACCGTAATTCACAAATTATTTTTAAAAATCATAAAATAGAGCAAATTCTAAAAAGGGAAGTATAGTTTGACAATTTCAATCTAAAAAACCCCACTTGTTTCCCTTTACCAAACCACACTACCTTATATTCCTTCATATTAAACCCTTCTTTAACCTTCCTCATTTCACTTCTTTATCTTCATTCTCCACACCAAATCTACAACATCATAAAACTACATCTTCCTTTCCTCATAAACAAAGTCGAAAACCCGCAAGGGCGACCTCTCGAGTCTCGAAAATATGTCAAAGTTATGCAAAAACAAGGTCTTAAAATGGGTTGTATTTATTACCATTACTCTTTTGATCATCTCAAGCACTTCGTTTGCAAGACAATTGCTTAATTGTAAAAATTCCGTCGGCGTTTCGGAACAAAACACTTTAATGGCTGCCGGAAAGGTGGCGCCGCCGATGAAGAATCGGGCATCATCATTGTTCTTTAGTATGCTTCCTAAAGGTTCGAACTCGCCACCTTCAGCTCCTAGCACAGGCATTAATAAGATCAATGATTAGATTTAGACGCTCTTTATACATGGGCGGAATATATAGCCCAATTAATAGAATTGATATATATTCCAATGAATACAATTATCAGCATATAAGTCATTTATTTTGAGGTTATCTAATCGAAAAAGTTATCTTACAAGAGTAACTTTTGAAATTAATCATCATCATTCCCAGTGTATCCTGCTCATAGACAATCTATAGTCAGGGTCTGGGGAGGGAAGATCGAAAACAACTCATACCCATATAGGAGAGTGCGGTCAAAGAATCCCTCTACTCAAAAAGAGTCAATTAAAAAAAGAACCTGCAACTTTTCGAAAGCCTGTGAGTTACATAGCTCAAAAAAAGTAATAATCATCAATTTTGTTAGGATTGACATTTGATAGTGTTCATGTAAATATGAGATGGGATAATATTGTAAGAAATTTTTTTGATTCTTTTTGTCTTTAATTTTTGTTGGTATATGATTTTAGTTGGTGAATAAAATTCATTCACTTTTATATTGAGACAAAATTTAAATTCTACCATGTTTAAGTAATGATTCACTTCACATTATACTAATTTTCAATTTATATTTTATACAAATTAGGATAACCGATGGTATTATAAGTAGTATTATATAATCATTTATATGGGTGTACAAATTTTGTGTATTATTATATGAATGTATATGTAGCAGTAGGATTAGTCATTAGCTGGATTTTAACATGAATATACTTGGTAATTTTTTACTTACATCCAAATTAATCTGTGCATTGTTTATTATTCTATAATATTTTACATATTGCAGTTATTATACGAGAGAAAGTATAATAATAATGTAAATTTGTTTTATTTGTCTTGTCGAATATTCTTATACTATTAAATTTTTATAATTTTTTGTTGCGTAAAACTCTTACGGCGTATAAATAATATCTTTAAGTATAATTTTTTTTTCTATGCTTGATGAGATGTGTAGTTGGTAAACCTGTCAAATGTTTGAATGATTCTGGGTTTGACTCTAACATTGTTTGTTGATCAATATATAATGTTTTTGTAATTAATCCGCTAATTCTCTTTTTTAATTTGTTTTATTCAATTTTTGAGTTAATTGTCGATTATCTTGATAAATATTTTTTTTAGATTAATTTTACCGAAACAAATATATTCAATTCCACTTTTTATGTATTGATGATGATGACATTATATTATTTTCAATTTCTTTCCGGTTGATTTAAAATTTTAAATTAAGAAATATTTAAAATTAAGAAATTTAGGGAGTACATTATTTTATATTTTTAGTTTGTTTAGTAATTTCGTCTTTGAGATGGGCTTAACTGAGACGTTAACTGAGTCGTTGGGATTTTTGACTTAGCCCACGAATTTAGGTCTGGTTGACCCAAAAACAATTCTCTTTGACTTTTATCACAAAAAGTTAATCACTGATTGGTATTTTTGGATCATTAGATGCCAATATCATCTATATGTATAATCTACAAGAAAAATGCAAATCTGTACATATATTATTTTAGCTTATAATCTAAACTCATAAAATATCATAATTGAAATTTAATATGGAGTATTATTTATTTGTTTCAAGAAATTTGCCTTGCTTTCTTTTTAAACTATCTCACTAAATTTACTTTATTTTTATTTTTAGTCATACTCAAATTTTTTCTTTAATTCTGATTCACATATTTAACTAATAGACGCATTCACACATTTTTTTTTATTTTTTTTATAAAATATTACTTTACTCATTTTTTGAATTTTTTCACTCATTAATATTATCAATGGGGTATTTCATGAGACAATGAGAGTATTTCAATTGAATAATTAAATCCCTTGTTCATATGCTAAATATAGTCAAATTAAAAAATGATTATATGCCATGACTTCAATAATTTAGGTTGACACAGTTCTTAAAAGTTTATTCAACTATTAAACATCACCTAAATTATTCTGTTTCTTTATGATTAAATTGGTGTTATATGGATTTAGTGCACACTAAAATATCGTAAATTAATCTTAAATTTAAAGAATGTGAGCTAGAGAGTGATGAGAAACACATAGACTTGTAGTGAATGAGACATTAATTAAGAAATTATGCATGATAAAAATAGAACTAAGGTCATTTTAAACTTACATAATTAGACAGTTGAAAATTTTGCAGAAAATGTTGAAATTATTGTTAGTTGAAATTACTCCTAAAAAGTAGGGGCAAATACATTAAGATGGGGTTAAAAGCCCGTGAAAGGTCCACCTTTTATCCTTATGAGAAAATATCACATGACCGGAAAAATTAATATATTTAAGTTATATAATACGACAATGGTAAGAGTAGGCCCCGTCAGAAGGATAGAAATAATTATAGTGAAGGGTAAGAGGAGCAAAGGAAGACTAAAGAAAACGTGAGTTGAGCACATTAAGAACGACTTGAGTGAACTGTCTCTTTGAAGACCTGACTAGAAATAGGAACAGTAGAATAATTAGTCTCTTTCATTCTTATTTAATCAACACAATAAGTTGGTGGATTATCTATGTTGGGTTTTGATGTGGCACGTACCAAACAATATCTATTCATCTGTCAAGCTGTTCATGTTCATATGCAATTCTCATTTTAATTGGTAGGACTTGATTTTACAATTACTTGTTTTTTTATATACTTTTTTTTCTTCTCATCAAACTCTATAAAAAAAATTAATGCAAAATTTAATTAATAGATTTGTTTTAATACTTATTTTTCAAAAATATTTTTTTTAATATTTAACTTTAAAATTTATGTTGAAATCTGAAAAAAAATAAACAGATAAAAAGATGAACTGATGAATGCATAATTATTTAGAAGTAATTTTTATGTACATGTGCTTGTGGATGTGCATGGTTCATTGATAACTTATAGTATATTCTCAATGTTTTAAAATAAATATCTAGCTAACACGGGTTTTATTTTCGTGTTCTCCAAATTAAATATTCACACAAATATTATACATGTTGTCCGATTTAAAAATAACTATCTTAATTTAATTAAAAATTATCTTATAATAAGACCGTTTATGAGAATTTGTGATTTATAAAATCATGTTCTTTGACCAAACATGAAATATATAATATCGAATAAAACAAAACTAGCTAGCCTTATTAGTGAAAGCATATAGGTGAGTTTATGAAAGTGCATTAATGTCAAAAAAACTCTGGTGAACCTTTTTAGCCAGAAATTATAATATCAGTAAATTTAAATGTAATTTACAAGGCATTAGACGACAAAAAAAACATGTCATGTGAGATTTTTTTAATCGTTGTCGCATATTTTTATAGTATTAAATTTTTATGGTTTTTAATTGTGTATAAGACTATATTAAAATTTCCGATAAATGCATTGATGAGCTAGTAAAAATGTTTTGTTGAAAAAAAAAGGGAGTTAGTAATACATAATCATGATTTAGAATTTTGAAGTTGAAAACACACGGCCACTTTGACTTGCAAAATTATGAATGTACAATTAGTCAATAATGTACTTTAAACAATAATTTTCACTAGAAGTGTGAAATGAAATATTCTGATTAGGTATTTTATTTATTTTTTTTTTTAATATTCTTGGATAATTAATTACATTTGTTTTTAGTCAACATTGTGAGGTAAAGTCTTAATTATTGATGTAATCCAATAAGGATATTTTAAGTGAAAAATATATGAAAACAGTTAATTGATCTGGTGGGTAAATTATCCGCTACTTATAGACAAGATATAATTCATAATTGTTAGTAGGGAGTTAGACTTCACTATTTCTTGATATCTATTAGTAATAGACTAGGTATTTACCCGTGCTATGCACGTGATTATAAAACTATTTTATAAAAAAATACATAATATTAATTCAAACATTGTTTAAATTAATACAAATATTATTTTGAACAATTATATCTATACAATTTTTTTTAAAACAAAAAAATATCAACTAATTATAATACATAACATCTTCAATTTATGTTAAGATTATCAAATAACCTAATATTGATATTTTTAATTAAAAATTTTTACTAACACTTAAAATGGAGTAATACTTAAAATAAAACTACTCATGCTTACTAAACTTGATTATCATCTTTTTTTTTTTGTCATCGATTATCATCATAATAACATATATTTGATTATTATGACATACATAACTATACAACATATCCATATGAAAATAAATTAAACATCATCTTCATCAAGATCTTTTTCTTTGTTTTCATTTCATCTCCAATCAACTTTTCAAAATTTGATCTTATCAATTGATAACTGATAAGCCTTGTTCCATCTCATATCTACACCCATAAAATTTTTGAGATAAAATTGCATATTCACATAGCAATGAAACAAAAACTCATATCTTCCTCCTGTTTTATCTCATTTTTCATTATTAATTTAAATAATCAATAAACTCAACTCTCAATCTATGCTTTCTTAAGTATGTGGGATGCAAACTTTGAAATTCAATCATATAAATAAGACAACTATATGTGACACTAAAAAACCCTTAAAGTTTTGTCTTTTCATCTTCAACATAATCAAATTTAGATCACAAAGAGTTTTATTTAAATTAATGAATTAAATTGGAGAACACTAAGAGTTTCAATATTATTAAGCTTAATTGATATTTAAGAGTTAGTTTCAATGCAAAAAAAAAAAAAAAAAAAAAAAAAGAAAAATAACAATTGTATTAATTTGGGTGGTGTATATGAATGACACGTGGCACAATTTTTCCTGGATTATAATATGTATATATGATAGTTTATCCAATGGATGAATATAACTAAACTCGGAATACATAAATTATAATTTTCTCAATTTTTGGAGAAAGTCTTAGTAAATAACGGTTTTCTGTGACGTTAACAAATCACCCTTATTTGGTAGGATTTGGCCAGGTGAGAGTTTTGTTATTTTTATTCATCTTTTTTATTTTTATTTATGTTGCAATTATTATTTTTGTCTTTTTGTGAGTGATTTACATATTACGGTGATTAATTAAGAATTTTTGCTACTTTTGATGCTAAGTATTTATACATGAAAGAAATTGGGAGGAGATATGTGAATGACGATTTATGAGTCTATGATTTTAATACTCAAGTTCAAAATTATGTAAAAATATAACTCAACTAAATCTTCAAGCAATTGCAAACCCTTCTAATTACACAAGTTCAAAATTATGTCAAAAATTATCCTTAAGAAAATTATGAGTCGAGTTCGTTTCCGTTATGAACTCATCATCATTCTACCCAGTGTATCCCGCTCATAGAAAACTATGAACTAATCAATATGATAATTGATAACCCAACAAGCATTATGTCTAAATTGTTCAATACCCAAAAGCATGGAAGTTAGAAACTAGCACCACTAAGATTCAGTAATCTACCTGTTCATGGTATCTTGATTTTCTTTCCAGGAAAAATCGCGGAAAGATTCTAACTCGTGTCTTTACAGCCGACATTGAACTTGGCGATAAAAAACCCGATTGTGTCGGATGAAGAAGGATCGAATCTCTGCACAAGTTCCTCTTCCCCGGGTCTTAACCATTCCTCAACATACCCATCAGATAACTCACATCGACCAAGCAGACCCGAGCCACCTACTTTCGGGTGTTGGGGTGCAAGCGAGAGAAACTTGTATGTATCAAGAGCATAACGCACGACAGCCTCATTTTCACCGGGATTTATTGTACATGTCGAATATACGAGAACTCCTCCTGGACGAACAAGTTGCACTGCTTGATCAAACATCCTCCTTTGGTATTTCCCATGATTCCTCAAAGATTCTAAGGTTTCCTCGCCAGCAAACAAACGAGGTCTTAATCCAAGAGCGGAACAGGGGGCGTCAAGGAGAACTCTGTCGAAACTATTCGGAGCAAATCCTTTGGATTTTTCGACTCTACCACCATTGAAATGGTTCTTTCCTGGCCCGTTTTTGGTTCTTTGTTTAGTCTTACTGTTACGCGTGTTGATGGGTATTTGTCCATTACCATGTGAGATATCATTGTTCAACTTTTCTTCAACAATAGAAGACTTGGAAGTTGAAATATCTTCAGTCGAGTCTATTATATTTTTAGCAACAGACTTCAAAGCATCTAACTTGTATGTAACTATCGACTTCAAACCCATCTCGTCAGCCAAATTTTGAACATCGATGACCTTGTTGTGTGACCGATCTGCAGCAACCACCTCGCCTTCATCTCTCATAAGCATAGCAATGGCTGTCGTTTTACCACCTGGAGCCGCGCACATGTCCAAAACCCGTTCACCTCTCTGAGGATCTAGGGCATGAGCAGCGACGATACTAGGAAGGTTCTGGAGAAAAATCTCGCCCTCTAGCACATTGTTAAAAGAAGGAAGATCAAAAACTCTATTACTCATAGAAACAGCAACACCTTCCAATGCTCGGAAAATCCCAGCCCTAGATAGCATTGTAGTTCCTTGGCCAATGTAAAGGCCCTTTCGCTGAATATATTGAGGATCTGTCTCCGAGCCTTGGAGGACAATCCCGCGTGTTATTCCAGTGCCCCATTTACCGTCAGGCTGGGGTTGCTCAATGGCAACAGAAACAGCAACACGATCTCCTTTTTCAACATGACCGCTACATGCTAAAACACCAGGAACATAAACCTGAGCACCTCGAAGAACAGACTCAGCACATTTGCGGCTTACAATAACTTCCTTAAAAGGCTGTTGAGGAGCATAGTTATACTCGATTTTGTGAGGTCCTGAGCCTCGCACAAAGACAACATAGTCTAGCCCAGGTATTGGGCACTTGTGTATGAGATCCTTGTCTATGGATCTGCCGTCTGCTCCATGTTGCATTGCCAACAGCTTCTCAATGACCGCATCGCTCGTTGTCTTCAGGATGTTAACACGTATACAAGAGTAACAAGAAGGCCGAGTAAGGGCTTTAGAGATACTACGAAAATGTTCAGCCCCATATGCCTTGACAAAGTATTCTTCAACCTGAGGATTCCAATGAAGAGTTGGTTCATAACAATAACGCTCTGATGAATCCATTACAGTAATGGGTTCTACGCTTAATGTTCGGAAGCCTTTCTGAAGCTGTTGTAGGCGCCTGCCTAGTAAAACAAAGGTGTTAACTTTTTTTGTACAAAACCCTTATGGGGGTGTTTGGTTCTTAGCTTTTTAATAGGCTTTTGGCTTGTTGATTGGTAAACAGCCAAAAAAATTGTTTAGTAAATAGCTTTTAAAGTAACTGAAAAGTTAGCTTTTAAGCCAAAATGAAAAAGTTACTCCAGTTAGCTTTTTTGGTTGGCTTTTGGCTTGTCAGCCCACTTTTTCTCTAATAAAAAACCAATGGAAACTCAAATTTATCAAACATCTCCACAAACAGCTAGCTTTTCCCGCTAACTTAAAAGTCAACAAAAACAATCAATAATTCCAGCTAGTCAAACAAGCCAACTAAAATAAGCCAACAACCAGCAGCTAACAACCAACAGCCAAACACCCCCTATAGCTACCTAGAGTAAGTACACAGGAGAAATAGAGATAACATATGCATAAGAGCACAACTTATACAACAATGGCAAAGCCATAATCCCATCACGATATGTCAGTCAACAGCATAAACAAATCTAAGATCGGGAAATATCAGTCACAATGCCAAACTGCCAGGATTCAACTTCAATTCAAACGTATCGTTTGAAGTAGGGCACATAAAAGAAGATACATTAGGCATCTAGAAATCACAAGAAACACAATGAAGATTCAAACTATGCTCTAAGAGGCAAATCTACAGATGCATCTTACGAAATTTTACTTTCGCAAGGCGGCTTCATGAATTTCATTCCGAAGATTAAAACAAGCTCAACACTCATTATCAGTGAGACCAGTTCTTTCCCTCACTCTTCAATCTTAAGATCACTACAAAGCTTTCAATAGTCTCTCAGAAAATTTACATTTTTAGCATGTTAGCAGTGTTTATTATATGGACTCAAATACATTGTGATACAACAGATTAATCAAACAAATTATTATTCAAGAAAACTAAATATTCCTAAGTTTAAAACTTTACCAATTAATCGATGAACACATCAACACATTTGTCCACTAAGAAACAAACAGAGCCACTACTCAAATGGGGTTTGAACATTACTTCAAATTTTCAACATAATCAACAAAAAATGAACCCATAATATCATCATCCTTAAAAAAATAGTATAGAGATCTTCATTTTTAGCTACTAGTTCTAGGTTTTCAAGAACAAAAATTAAACCCATAAACCCAATTGAAAAAACCCAAAAAGTACAAACACAAAATAAAACCCAGAAATCTGATTGCTGAATTAAAATGACCCATTAACTCCGAGGATTCAATTCATCATAATTTAAGACACCCATCAAATTTAACAACATAGAATGAATTAACAATCAAAAAAATCACCAGAAACAGTGACAGAGAAGTGTAATGGGAGGAAGAAAAGGATAAGTAAAGTATGTAACCTGGAAAGTGAGATCAGAATGCCGCGACTATGAGCTGCGATTGGGCGAGACTGCATAACATGGACACCAATTTACTTGGTTTATGGCGGCGGCACTTAAACCTTCAACAGTTGAATGCAGCCGTATTAGGAGTGGAGACTCGGAGTATAGAGATTAGAGTTTTTTTTTTTTTTTTTTTTTTTTTTTTTTTTTTTGGTTAGAGTAGGCCGAGAGAAGAAGAGGACCACCGATAAACACTAATAACGTATCCAATTCTCATATAGTTGGAGATTAGAGACTTGAGTGTTAGTTTAGACTTTAACTTGTAAATTAAGAATTACTTCGGTTATTAGTTTGTTTTACTCAAATTGTTATATTTTCGATTTACAATTATCTTAATCAACCAAAATCTCATATAACTTGATTAGACTTGTAATAACTCGTATATAAGAGTTAATTCAGATTGTCAGATACTCATATACATATAACTATCGAAACTGACATCATTCCGTCTATCATACCCAAAACACGCTCTAACATCTAAACGCATATATCTAAATACACTACCTTAAAACCACCGAAAAACTGTAAATACATATTTCTTTCTTTCACCAACACACTCGAAAAATATAAAAATTGAAAATAAAATAAGTTATTTGTTCAAATATTTAAAAAAATACAAATTACAATAATCATTAACTAAAATTAGGTCATTTCCATAGGCAAGAGGGAGTAGGGTTAGAAGACCAAAACCACCCTTGGGCATTTTCGCAATAAGCATAAGGAATTCTTGCAGGAACTGATGAAGTTATATTTATGTAATCAAATCCTAAGTTGGTGCATCCAATATTTTTGCTGCATTGCAGATTTATAGCCCTTCTTGTTCGAGTTGTTCCATGCACATTGCGATACGTTACATCGCTCACTCTCACTGCCGAACTCTATTAATAAATTAATAAAAAATGTTTTAGTTTCGTATATAGACCATACAACAATAACAACATCAACGCTTTAATCTTAACAATATCTGATCAATCGATACTTTAATGAACAGATTAGCTTAGTTATCAAATTTTGGGTAAATAAGTGTTACCAAAAAAATTAGATTAATTAATCGATCAGTGTATTTATGTATGTATAGTATCTTGTATAATTATACCTCGTTCTTGTTGCAAGTACTTCCTAGACTACAATAATGTTGATCGATGATTATAGGATTCCAAGTTTCTTCAAGAGTTATATCTTCAAATGTTATCTTTCTTGCATACCCAAGTCCACCCTAAGCAAAAAAGAAAAGAAAATATAATTAGAAAAGTGGTAGTGTGAGAAATTGCCAAAATTATGTTTTCTCGTTGTTCGAATTTAGAAAATGAATTTATGCAACTCAGATAAGAAGAAAATGCAGTCTTCATACAAACACAAGGAGTTGCACTAAGTGGCGTATTCTCTTCTTTCTCCAATGTAGGACAACTCATTTATGGGTGATAATGAATATTTTAATACTCTCCTTCACATATGAGTGTCCTTAGAGATTTTAGCCCACCAGACAAGTTAAAAATCTCATTTGGTTTAAACATTCAATTTAAGGTTTCTTAACCGATTGTAGGATTAAATAACTTCTCATAAAGGGCAACAACGAATTAGGCTCTTAAACCATATTATAATTAGAAAATGAGTCTTAGTAACCCAAACAAGGAAAGAGAAGAGATAACTCACAACAAACACAAATGAGGTTTACTAATTACAATCAATTAGTAGTAGAAAACGTTATTCCTCAAGTTTATAAAATAACATATCCTCTTATTTTTCTCGAATGTCAGATTACCTCCCAAGTTTTGATCCGAACACCATGAAATGCTCTCTTAAAGGTGCAATTCTTAACGTATATCTCCTCCGTAGTTCCATAAGTGTTAAATGCACCAAGACTTCCAATGCTATACATAAAAAAGATATATATTAATTTAATATACATAGAGTTTTAGCCTCACATTTAAAAATGAAAATCATCATCATCATACCCAATGTATTCTGTTCATAGACAATCTATGTTCAGGGTCTGGGGAGGGAAGATAGACGGCGTTTCATACCCATAAAGAGAGGGCGGTCAAAAGAGTCCACCGGCTCAGAAAGGGTCAAAAATGAAAATATGTATATTAATTTGTGCTTAATTAGATTACTATTAATAACAAATAATTATAGCTAATTGATTGATAGCTATTACGTACCTTATACCATGGCCAGGACCACAAAGAGTGTTAGTAACATTGATAAACGATGAATTATGGCCAATCGCGACACAATCATCACCTAAACAACCATATTTTTACCAAATAACTCATAATAAGTAGCTTGAGCCAAAAAAATTAACAACAAAATTAGAAAGTAATTAGTAAATAATTACCGGTTCTAATATTAGAGTCGCGAACATGAATATAAGTCGAGAAAGAAATATCGATCCCATCGGTGTTAGGACTATGCATCGGAGCAGTTATTTGAAGGTTAGCAAGGTCTACGTGATTGCATGAAGTTATAGAAATATGGTTTCTTGGGCTGTTTATGTGTGTCGTTCCATGTAATCGAACATTGTTGCATCTCTCAAAATGTAGAGCCTATAATTTAAAATGGCATAAACATATATATAATTCAAACATACCATCAAATTCTCATATATCATATTACCTTCGTCTTATAGATAACTTTTAGTTAAAAAGCATAACATAACTTTTGTGACAGACTAAAATATATAAGCTTATCAAAATTCATTGAAACTTATATATAGTTATTAGTGAGCTTAAGAAAATTATATCAAAATCAAGTTTCACAAAGAGAGAATTAATATTCTCAGAAAAAGAGTCTATATAAAAGCTCTAATATCAGGATCGAGAACCTATATTTGTTATGAATATGTTTTTAATTCGAATTTTAAATTGGCTGAATTATGAAAACAAAAACACAATATTTTATGCCCATAATAAAGTGTACTCATGTTCGAGTGTTGAGGAACAAACACAGCGGATACGTCATACGTGTCCAAGTTTTCGACTCGACTAAATGCAATATTATAATTAATTTGGTCCAAAAAAAAAATTTTTTTTTCATGAATTTGCATATAAAATATTAAAAAATGTAATTAATCTTACAGTTGGCCATGAACATCTGGTTGGAGACCATGGATGATTGTTCCACCACAATGATCCTTGTCCGTCAAATCGTCCAGATCCAACGATTGTTAGACCTTCTATATTTGAGAATACAAGCCAACTATTTTCCTTGCAAAACTTCCACCCTTCCATTGCTTTAGGTGCTACAATATTTCCCAATATCTACCCAAAACCCAAAACATAAATATAAATCATCATCATCATACCCAGTGTTTTCGCACATAGATAAATCTATAGTCAGGGTCTGAGGAAGGAAGATCGACGGCGCCTCATACCCATAAGGAGAGGGTGCGGCCAAAAGAGTTCTTCGGCACATAAATAATACATAAATAATTTATAAACCATTATCTTTTTTGAGTAAAATTATAAACCATTATCTCAAACAACAATAATATTAATTATTTTTTGGAAAATTTGCCAAGAATAATCCCAACTATCACCCGTTGGCCAAAATTAATCCCAACTATCGATTATTTTTCAATAATCCTAACTATTCATCGAATATGCTCAAAACAGTCCCAAAGTACCGTTTGAATTTCTTCTAATCTGTGTGCTGATTCACAACATGTGTCACATCTTCATCACTTTCATCATAATCAGAAACATTATCCCCGCTTAAATTCGAAGCAACTACAATATCATCCAATTAAGGGTGTGGGACTGTTTTGAGCAAATTCAATGAATAGTTAGGATTATTTAAAAATAATCGATAGTTGGGATTATTTTTTGCCAACGGGTGATAGTTGGGATTATTCTTGGCAAATTTTTTTTTTTTTGTAAACATCGTGAATAACAACTTTCTTATGACTGACCACAAATATGAAAACAAAAAAAATTTTGACACCGTCCAATTAATAGACATAATTTAACTACTTACAAATAACACATGTTCTTTTAAGTTTTGCTTATTGGTTGATAACAATGTAGCAAACTCTTACAAACAAAACAATATATATATACTCTAACTGCATTAACGGCCCATTTGGTAGGTGGTAATAAACGGTGGTAATGGCAATAAAAAACAAGTGTAATTTTGGTTGAAAAATCTCTTAGTTACCTTGATGGAATGTGTCCCACTTTAATCATCTCATTACCATTGGGAGAACTGATATTAGGTGGTAATGAAAATTTATATACAAAAAATTTTTTGTGATCAAAGTTTCATTACCATGGGATGATATGGAACTTATGATGAAATTTTACACTATAAATATTTCTATTACCTCGATTTAGTACCACTAACCAAACAGGCCGTAAGTGCATTGCGCTTACCTTGATTCGAATATTAGGAGAGTTACATGGACCTCGAAATCTGATTGGTGTAAGCAAGAATGTTTTTCCCATGGGCACTTTAAAAACAGGTATTCCTGGATGATTCCCTTGGCAAAAGTGTCTCCATGCTATACCAAAAGCCTTTTATTATTGGAACAAAATTGTCAATATTTTGTAAATATGAAAGTTATATATATACTAATTAATTACAGGAAAATTTCATGTGATAACCATAAATTTTTGACATTTTTATCTGGTAGACAAATTTTTTTTAATATACGTGGTGATCTTGGTCGTTTGACTTAATTATCCATGTGGTGGACAAAAGGGAAGTTTTTGTGTTAACTTTAAGCTATTTTTATATGTAATGACATATTTTCAAAAAGCAAACGTCATGATCACCCTAGTTAACCATATATTTCGAAATTTATATACTTAATTCAGCCAAAAACTTTACATTTTGCCTGTCACATGGAAAAGTTGGAAGTTCAAGGTCACCACGTGAATTCAAAAAAAAAATTATGAAAAAGTCAAAAACTCGGGATCACCATGTGGAATTTCCATAATTATAGATTGAATAAAAATTAATAAAATAAATACTCTAGAATCATCAGTGTAGCCATCCCCAACAGCTCCATATCTCATCACATTGTATGTCAATGCATATGCTTTATTGAATGTGCTTCCTAAGCTAAGTAAAGCTAAAAAACAAGACACTGATATCTTGAGGCTTCCCATCTGCAAAAAAAGTTAACGTAACCAACAATATAAAACGGAGAAAGTACCTAATCATTTCTTTATTTAATTGAAAATTTTGAAAGAACAATCAGTCGGTGCAATGTAAAAATCAATACCCTTTATGGGTATGAGTTGCTGCCTTTATTCCCTCCTCATACCCTGATCATAATTTTTTTATGGCCGGTATACACTGAATATGATGTAATGACGATGATGAAGTAGATAATGCAATGTAAAAATTAATACAAATAGAATGTATTTACTTTTTTTACAAAAATGGAGCATAATAATCAAAGTTATTTTGAAAAAACATAGTTCCTATATTATGCATAACTATAAATAAAATATTATAACTTTCCGAAAAAAAATAAATAAAATATTATATAATAAAAAAAATACAAGATTTTCTCGAAGGGTCTTAAAGAATGATTAGAGGAACATACTTTTATAGTACTCGGCTCCAAAATAGATGGAATACATGCACCCTAAACTACAATATCATACTATAGAACTATATATATATATATACATTTTTGAAAAGGTCCAATATTATAATATCCCAAGACCAACAAGGAAGAAATGCATATTGCATATTATATCATCTTTAAGTGATCTTTGGATAACAAAAGAGCATTATTATAACCACTTTTGTCTTTTAATAGATGAAATAATAAATCTTTTTATTTTATAGTTTAAAAGAAAACTTAAAATTAAAGACTTTGTTAAACTTATTAGTTTAATGGTTGAGGATTTATTTATTTTTTTGTCGTTTTAAGAGTTCTATTTTGACTAATTACAGAAAGAATTAATTATCTCTCCCATTCTTGATAAGGGTTTTCTACCTCTAAATCAACAAAAATAAAATAAAATAAAATGAAAAAACAAAAGAACTTTGCAATTAGCCAATAGATTGGTCTTATGAGTTATGGTAAAAGTAGAGTGTGTTACATGTTTGTCCTTTTGATTTGTAGTTTGGTGCCCTTTACTCTATCTAGCTAGTTGTTTAGTTTGCAAAAATTATCATCAAAGTTGAAAGAGTAGGCCATGTCATGTTTTGGGTATATCATTTGGATTAGATTTGTTCATAGTTTTCTATGCACGGGATACACTGGATAGGATGAGGATGATGATGATTTGGATTAGATTTGTGACTTGTTTATTACAATTATTTAAATCGAAATTCTACTCTTAAATGAAAGAGGCAAGACTCTTAAAATTAAGTCGTAAATTTGATATTAGAATTACAAGATTTTACTAGCACATACAAATTACAATTAAAGATATATTTCCCATAGAAAAAATTAATTGAGAAAGCATAATTTTTAAAAAAATCGATCGCGTTCTAAAAGAAATCTAAAATACGATTTTCAATAGTCATACATCAACTTTCAGCATACTCTTACAAAATACAGTTTTGTTTTGTGTTCACCGGATGCCTACTCAAATCAGAGAGCTAAAATCCTACATCTCAAGCACATTAAACTTGAAGTAGGATCTTTTATGCCAGCATTCTCAGTTCGAACTTCATATCAATAATTGCCACATTTCACTTTTCAAACATCATACCAATAAAATTGCTACTTCACTTGTCATACTTGTTTTGGCAAATATTAGTTCCTCCGTTACATTATAGTAAACCTGATAATAATCCTCTCCCTCCCTCTTTATTATCCAAACAAAAAGATCTTCATTCCTCCAAATCCTCTCCCTCCCTCTTCATTAGCCAAACAAAGAGATCTTCATTCCTCCAAATCATTTCCTTTTCTTTCTCTCCATTTCTCTCATTTCAAACAAGGCGTTAGGTTTCAAAAAACACAAATACTTGAGACCGTCTTTTGTAAAAACGGCTCAAAAAAACCCAATCTAATTCTAAATATATATTGCTACAACTCTACAAAAGATGGTCTCTCAAGAGACCCTGTTCAAAAAATGCCATTCTTTCCAATGGGAAACAAAAACTGCTTGCAATTCTACTAGAGAAAAACATCACTTATAAGCAGATCTAATGTTATACAGCAGCACATTGACTACCACTTCGTAAACTAAATTCAGAAAGAAATTTTAAGAAAAGCTCTGAATTGGATTAAATCTTTGCTAAAACAATACCAACAAATGTCACTAGATAAAAAAAAAAACTACAAAACCCTAAAAATGAACACAATAAACACAGCAACATTTCATATGTTGTGAAGGCAAGGAAACTGCAGATAGAATTTAGTTGGGGTTACACAGAATTCCAGAAACAGCAAAAACTGCTGAATTCATCGGCTCACGCAAAGCTCAAACCACTGCACCACCAAAATTTTCTAATTTCATCCTTCATTTGCTATGATCATTCTGCAGCACGTGATCGAGATCTTTGCTCAATTGTAACCCCTTATATCTATGAAGGCACTGCAATACAGATTGACAAAATCAGTCTATGGTACTTAATCCTATATACAGAGTTACAGACATTGCAATAAGTATAATCTGAAATCAAAGAACCAAAGACAAGACCAGAACTTAAAGACATAAAGACCAATCATCTGGCCAACACATTTTCCTTCTTGTATAGTCGAAAGAAAAGGCTAAACACAACTCAAAAACTAAACTCAACAACCCACCACATTACCATAAAAAAAAAAAAGGAATCAAACAAAAAGGCACAAAAGAACACCAACAAGTATGAAACCTTTGCCAAAACAATTCAACAGCAGCTCACAAAAGACCCCATCAGGGTCCAGAAAGTCTCAAGCAACAAAAACTACAGATAAAATGATTTTAGCAAACTCCTGCTTCGTGAGGTCCAAAAACACAGTAGCCATATCAGAGTAATAAAATAAGTAATGCAAATAAATACTTGTGACAACTGATCACTCATCAGGTATGTCAAAAGGTCAGCTTTGGTATGGTTAAGTTGGTTTCAGATCTAATCAATAAATCAATAAAATAGATTTAAAAGGAAGAGTATGAAAAAAACATTGAGACTAAAAACACAAGACTAAAATTTATGATGTACCAGCCAAAAGCTCAAATACATGCCAATATCTATGACATGACAGAGTTAGGAAACAGCAACACCAAAAATGTCACACAGCACAAAGAAAAAGAAAGGCACTCCAAAAAAGATGCAGCGTAATTTCATCATATCAAAGAAATAAATCTCATATAATTGGGGACATACTGTATGTAGAGGTGTCAATCTGCTCAGGAAGCTCCTTGATGTCCACCTCAAATCTCTCCTGAACCTGTATAATAATAAAGTATTAGAATGCATAGTCGGGCTTAGACAAGTCAAGATTCGCACTACAGAAAGACATCTTTACAATATATATCTAAACACTCATCTATTCCTTTCCATTAGCATTTCAATACAAGTTTATTTTGTCAATTCTAAAAATACCAGCACAGAGCTTGTCAACTCCAAGAGATACGCCAGTTTATGGCTGATTTTACATCAGAATTACGCAACATTCTTTATCTATACAAATTACATAAAATGGTACACACAATATAATGATGACAAGCAGACATTCCAACCTGATTGAGAACATCAGAATCAGAAGCAGAGGCCACAAATGTTATAGCAAGTCCTTTTGTTCCAAACCTCCCAGCTCTGCCAACCTGCAGGAATTCAGAGATCACTAAGGGTGATTAGAAAAAGCGGGCACTTAATTTTCTTGATAAAACATTGAGACAATTTATCCTACCCGATGCAAGTATGTGTCTGCAGAATCTGGCATGTCATAATTGATAACTATATTAACTCTTTCAATGTCAATTCCTCTGCCAACCAAATCAGTTGCAACTAAGATTCTTTGCTTTCCATCTTTAAAGCCCTTGTATCGAGCAAGTCTATAAAATGAAAGAACAAGTATTAGAAATAAACAAATTTTAAAATGATAATAGTACAAGTTGTATACTACCTCCAACAATTGTATAGTAAAAACTATACATCTACCAATCTTACCTATAATCTTGAATATGTTTCAAGAATAGAAAGTAAACTACAATCTGGTTTATTACGTCTTTGATTAATTCTTTTAATATAAACCTTTGCAGACTTGATTTCACAAAAAAAATAAAATAAAGAAATCAATTTGGTGCTATTGACCTCTTGCATGAAGAACAATTGTAAGTAGAGAAGGCAGATCAAGTTCTATATATAAATTAGAATCTCAGAAGTTACTTCATTTCACACAATTTTACTAATATATATAGGACACATTATACAGTAAAGAAATAGAAATTAACATTTAATTTGTCGCTTGTAACAATTAGACTACAAAAAGGATTGCAAAGCACTCGGCAACTACACTCAGAATTGTATCTGTGTGTGTATAAATAAAAGTATTAAACCCAATATCTCATGCTCAGAAAGATCAAGAACATTCTAGTTTTTCACTTATGTCATATTCTGCAACGACCTTGGACAGCATAGATAGAACATGTCCGGTATCAACGTTCGTCATTTACAAAGGCAAAAATAGGTGTCAATAACAAATCAGCAAATACGCTAAATAGGCCCACCAAATCTGACAGCTAGAACAAAACAAAAGTCTGAGCGTGAGTAGAGTTTATGGAAGACCCAAGAAGCCACATTCAAGTCCAAAATTTTTTATCCAACTTGAAATTGACCCAAAACATGAATGATAACTAGCGGGGTTCAACCTGAAAATCTTAACCCATAACACCAAAATGACCGAATCCAAAAAACCAAGAGTTGGTAAAAATTAATCACAACACCAACCCAACCTGTTTACCCCGATTTCACAAATTTTTCAGTTCCACGGTATAATTTTTTATCCAGGCGATCTTACTTTCCAGTCAATTTTAAAAGCTGAGTTCATATTTCTTTTTGTAAAAAGAGTTTCGATTTTTTATTGAAGACTTATAAGAGGTATTATTTTCAATTGGAAGGTAAAAGTAAGAATCAAACTCATTCACGAGTACTTGCTCCAAATGAGACAAGACACAATTCTCTTTCATAAGGTATATTGGTCCTTACTTTACGAAAAGCTTTACAAAAAAATTACGCTTTTTTGAAAAACTTCGGTGATAAGAAAGTTTTATTGTTTAGGCCCATAACCCGTTGGGTTGACTGAAACGGAAAAGACCCAACCTGAAACAGAACTAAAACCCATATGTCAGACCGTTATGAACAGCCTACGCAACATGCCTTCTTTCCAGTTAAAATAAGCCAACAAAACTGATAATTTGTTATAAAAAAAAAAGATTGCAGCAAGATCTCAAACAAAACAGTTACAAATTATAGTACCAAAGGAAGTATGATAGCAGGAAAAAAAACAGCAACTATACAAAGCTTGAACACATCAAAGACATTCAAAAGCACAAACCTTTCTTCCTGGGACATGCCAGAGTGGATGCAGATTGAAGGGAAGTTGCACTCCACTAGAAGTTTGTTCAGCTCGGCAGCTCTACTTACACTCTTCACAAAGATGACAACTTGGTTAAAATCCAGAGCATCCAGAAGGTCGTTCAGCTTGCGATTTTTTTCCAGCTCGGACAATTTGATGTAGTGCTACAAAGCAAAATAATTTAATTCAGAAATTATGAAGGCTTGACGATGTTCATCCAAAAAACCTACACAATGTTACACATACCTGTACAAGACCATGGAGGGTCAATTTGGCTTCATCATCAACATATATTTCCATCGGCTGTAAGGAAGAAGAAATGTCACAGTAAATCATATTAGGGGCATCCTCAATCGAAAGGAATCCATTATCAAATGAAGATGTTTGAAGATCCCTCTCATGTCCACATGTCTCCTTGAAGATAACTTCATATCAAAGAGCTAGCAGGACATTGCTTTACAATAACTCACTCACCAAATTTGGATGATTACTACAAAACTATTTTTCCTCCCACATAATGAAACTAGTACATAAACCGTTGAGGGATGAGACTTCCACAACTCAACACATTTCAGGAGGAAACCCATGTACCCTCCAAAAAAAACATTTATAGCCCCTAAATAAAAAAAGATAACCGAATGAAAGTAAGACTCGAACTTCAACGAGTAACGGGTGCCAATTCACATTTCGTGGAGCCTCCTAATAAATCCTAAACTAGCTCATACTAGACTACCCAAATAAGGATCCCTGCAAGAGATGGAAGAAGGTAGATCATAGAATGAGACAGCATTTTAGACCATAACATCTATTAACCTAGGTAGATTCTTCTGCATAAAGCTGGCATAATGGAAGACTTCAAATTCAATAAGAACTGGCCATGAGACATTACATCTTGCATGAATTTCTTGCAAACAGGACGGATTGTCTTGCTGAGAGTTGCAGAAAACATCATCACTTGCTTGTCATGAGGAGTCATTTTAAAGATCTCCTGAACATCTCTCCTCATGTCTGTAGTAAAAAAGGAACAAAAACACGTCAAAACAACTAAAAAACCTGGGAATTCAGAAATCAGAAGATACATCATGCTCAAATAAACTACAAAAATGGGAAATAGTACTCGATGCATACCAAGAGACTCCAGCATTTTATCACATTCATCAAGAATAAAATGACGGACATTCTTTAGTGACAGGTCCTTGTCTCTAGCTAGTGCAAGTACTCTTCCAGGTGTACCAACAACAATATGTGGGCATTCGTTCTTGAGCAGGTCCTTGTGGATTTTGATGTTGACACCACCGTAGAAGACAGCAACTTTAATGCCCGGCAAATATGTGCTGAACCTCTCAAACTCATGGCAGATCTACAGAAATTACATCGAAGTTATTAGTTTTACTTTTTTTTGTTGAGACAAATATGCAAATATGGGCAGAAGGTCACCAACATACCTGATATGCCAGCTCTCTGGTGTGACAAAGTACAAGTGCAGCAACTTGTCCAGCCACAGGATCAATCTGCTGTAAGGTTGATAGAACAAATACAGCAGTCTTCCCCATACCAGATTTTGCTTGGCATATTACATCCATGCCCAATATAGCTTGGGGAATACACTCATGTTGCACTGAGGAAATACCAAAAAATTGGGGCGAGGGAACCCACAGTAAGTAAAATATGACCCCCTGGTTCTTGTAACTCAAAGCTTTACCAGACCATTTAATACCTCCAAGTTCAATGAAGAAGTAAATTACCTGGTAAGCAATACAAAAGTTTTAGTAAAACATCAATACTACAAAGCAGTCATCAAATTCTAAGTGGAAAATAGCAATACTATTAACTATCAAAAACGCCTCCAGGAAACATTTTTAATTTTCATTTCACACCACACAAGTCACTGTATACTTGCCTTCGGATGGATGCTCAAAACCAGAGTCAACAATTGCACGCAGAAGTTCCGGCTTCAAAAGGAAGTCTCTAAAACCCGAACTATAGATTCCAACATAACCCCTATATAACAAGCACATAATAGTCAGCAAAAGGACTTCAACATTCAAAATACCAATCCTGCAATTTGAGCAAAAAAAAAAAAATAGCAACTTGCTTCACAAAACCTAACAAATTAAAGAGATCGAATAACCCCACAGATATGTCTATTGATCTTTCTAATAAACCGGAAACAAAGTTTAATACTGCTAAAAAAAATTGGATTTCAACCATTGTTGGTTCCCTAAATTCAAACTTACTAAAACTGCCTCTAAATTCATGTTCTATTTAAAAAATGTTTTAAACACCTTGACTACAAAAATAGATCATAAAAACGCTTTGAAAAGGTCTTCAATAAAACTTTAAAAAACACTTTAAGTACATCAACAGACTATAAAATTCCTCCCTCGTAGACAAAAGTATCATAAGTTCTAGAAAAAATACTAAGAACGTTAAAAAGCAGAAAACCGATTAAAAACCTAAAACAGTGAATATAAATCTACTACATTAAACATCTATATAAAAAACTCGAATCTTCCAGAAAACAAAATTTCATATAAAAAACAATCAGAGACAGCAACAAAAAACGCAACAGTAAACGAACTAAGAGACGAACTTTTTCCCGGCTTCACCGTTGGTTTTAGCAGCTCCGGAATCTGGAATCTTCTCTTCTTCCTCTTCGTAATCAAGAAGCTCCTCTTCATAAGCATCGTTTTCTCTTGTTTCTCCCATAATCTGCACAATAATCCAAATTAGGGTTCTTAGATTCAAATTCAATCACAACTAAGGTTTACAAGAAACATAAGATCTGACAAACATACAGAATGAAATCGAAATTGAAAACGAAATCGAAGCAATACGAATTAAAAGAAATCCAACCTTGGCAAGAAGAAATTGAAGAGCTAGGGTTAGGGTTTTACGAAAGTCTGCAAAGAAAAGGTTAGACGAAAAACAGGGAAATTGTAGAACAAGTGCGAGAGAGAGAGCGAGAGTGAGAGAATGAGAGCGGGATATTTTATCAGATAAAACAAATTAAATTGACGGTTTTAACCCTGTTAAAATCGACAGAAAAATTATTGTTGTAGATATTTTATTTATAAATAGTTTAATTATAATAATAAGCGTTTTTAATAATTAATTAATTAATTAATTATCTATCAGCATTATACTAGTATATAAACTTGTGTAATGTACGAATTTATTAATATGCAAAAAAAAAAAATATAACTTGAAAGAATAATGTAAACATATACTATTGCGATTAAATTTATTGAATACATTACTTTTTCAAAGCAAAAACTAAATACTAATTTTTTTAATTATTTATCGAATACATCAATTCTTCATTCAATTAAGCGTATTTGATAAATAGATTTGCTTTCAGTATTTTGAACGTGGTTGTTGTACTCAGAAGAAAAAAAAACATGTACTCGACCTAGGTATTCCTTCCATACATGATACATTTAGTATTTCGCTTACACAAATTCTTATGAGAGACGGTCTATATGAGAGACTATCTCTAATTGAACTGACCCATAAAGGAAAATTTAGAGTAAAAGTAGATATTAAGATTTAATGGGTTGGGCCTGAATGACGTCTTTCAGAAAGACGGTCTCTCAAAAAAACTAGTTGGCTTGCTTAATAGTTGAAGACGAGGATGATACAAGCAGGTGTTTATCCCTTCCTAACCGCCTCTAATACCCGGTGTTCGCTAAGGGTCCAAAGCATTCATACCATTTAACTCGTTCACTTGGCTAACACAACACACAAACAAGGACAACAAAAATAGGCTTGAAAGATCAACACATACTAAAAAAACAAAATCCCTACTCTTCAACTTCCTTATAAGCTATAACTCCAAAAGATGAATGTGAGAAATGAAAAATGTAAACAAAAATCTTCTACTTATCCCTCCAATTGTGGCCTACCCAAATACCTTCCTTATGTCTTCCACTTTATATATCGCCTCTCCAAAACAAAATGCAAGATAAATGAACATTTAACAAAATAGACTCGATTCAAAAAAAAAAAAAGAAAAATGATATATCATGATGTAGATTCGTAGTGTAACACTCTTATACAAAAAGAACCTAACAAAAAAAAATTTTATAGCTAAAAACAGGTGAAAGACAAAACAATGTAAGCACCAAATCAAAAGAAAAAAAAAACATTAACACGCGCCAGGTAGGGGTCGAACCTACGACCTTCTGCTTAGGAAACAGACGCTCTATCCACTGAGCTACAGGCGCTTTGCGTGAAGCAGCTACATCGTATCATTAATCTCATATTGCCGTTTGCTGCATGAAGCAGCAACATAAACGCTTATCAACAGTTGCCAATGCCCAATGCCTAGCAATAACTCAAGTTGTGAGATAAAATGTAGAACAATGTAAGTCAACTTTTTAAATTAAAAACACAAATAGTGCTTTTTTATGGGTATTTTGTTAAAGTAAATTTAGATTACCTGATGGCTGATTAGTAGGTAATTTACAAAAAAAAAATAAATTAAAAACTAATGTAAAAGTGGAGAAAAATTTAAAAAATTTACATAAAAATTTTGAATGATTAAAAATTCATAATGTTTTCAACATTTTTTTAACATTATTTTCGACATTTTATTTTAATTTATCTTTTTTTAAAAAAATTAACTTCTTATAGCAAGTCATTAGGTTAGCGGATTTATTTTAGAAAAATACTCTTCTAAGTTAAGATTATTTATAATTAATCAATCAATGGAGTTATTTTTTTATTTAATCTCATGTTTTCTCGAGCTGGAAATTTCTTATAAACAATACCAAAGCTTTAAACACAACATGAGGATGTAAAACATGAAACGGTCGCAAAACAAAAGGTCCAATCTTCAACGAGAACATATATAGAGTTGGAGTTGCTGTTAGAGATGCGGATGGTACTGTTCTTGTGGCTTCTAAAACTAAGTGGCCTTTTCAATCAGTGGAACGATCGGAGATTGAAGCGTTTCAATGGGCGGTTGAGATCATCAAAGACAAGCAATGGAGGAATGTTATTATAGAAGGTGATGCTCAAAACGTTGTGTTTGCTCTCCAAGGCAGGATTACTCGAAGTTGTCACAATCAGATTCTCGTGGAGAATTCTGATTTTCATCATCTATCCTTTTCTTTTTGCTTTCGTGAGGCTTAGCTAAGTGGGCTTCATTTAATATTTGTTCCGATGTATGGTTTGATGGAGGTCCCTCTTGAATCTCAGACATTGTTTTTGCGGACGTTGCTAATTAATTATAAGCCTCACTTTGATCTTCAAAAAGTCCAATCTTCAAATCATGCATCAAAATGAATTGGAATGAACAAATTAATTATTATGCAGATAAAAGTTGTGCTTGGTTCACATGTATATTCCCCCAAAGAGAGTATTTGACTATTAGGCTATTATTTACTTTTTTATTGACTTTTGATATTTGACTTTTAATTTAATATTTTGTTAAACAACTAAAAAATTATTTTGTTGTCTCACCGACTTCTTATTTAATACATACTAGGATAGAAACCCGTGCAATGCACGGATTTTTAAATATATCAATATTTTAATGGAATTTTATATTGGAAACCATACTTTACATTTCCTAAAATTCAAAATAGTTATTATGGTAGTTTAACAATGTAAATGACTAATTTTAATGATTAATTAATTGAATTTTATGTCATTTTAGTTTTAAATAACAATTAATGGAAAAAAAGGGTTATTATGTACTTCAAGTAATTCCCATTATAATAATTTATATCTATATAAGATGTAATTTTATAATTTTATCAGATAATGTATAATATTGTACACAATATATTGTTATTTCTCATTATAATTTTTAAATAGTGCATTTATATACAATTATGTAATTGGAATTATTGTTATTTATTACATCTATTAATGTATGAATTTTTTTTTTGAAAATATACATTTGCAAATATGGTAAATGTAAAAACGGGAAATTAGTCAAATTCCATTAATATTATCCAATGAAAAAAAGAAAAATGGCAAGCTCACATTAAACTTCCTTTTTGCTACTATACAATAAAATTAATAGAGTGTATGATTATACGAACACAAACTCCTTATTTGAGATTGTCTCACCGAGAAAAGATCTCTCACAAAAATAATTTTAAAATTAGCCTATATCATTTCTAATTCCGTTTCTCATGTCGGATTGAGATTTCATTTCAAATTATATTGTGTCTTATATCTAATGTGGAGTCCCCTGCAATGGCTGCAAAGTACCAGAGTGGTCTTAGAAACTGTGCAAAGTCCTCTTTCCCCCATATATGAAAAGGTTATAAAGAAATATGTTAAGATTTATTAATAAAATAAATTTTAGGAAAATTTGCCAAGAATAATCCCAACTATCACCCATTTGCAAAAATAATCCAAACTATTGATTATTTTTCAATAATCCTAACTATTGATGAAGTTTGCTGAAAACAATCCCAACTACAGCCGGTTAAGTATCGAATGAGACTGTTTTCAGGAAACTTCATCAATAGTTAGGATTATTAAAAAATAATCAATAGTTGGGATTATTTCTGGCCAACGAGTGATAGTTGGGATTATTCTTGGCAAATTTTCCTAAATTTTATGCTACATTTCAGTTCGAACTCCATATCCATAATTGCTACATTTCACTTATCATACATCATACTAATAAAATTGCTACATTTCACTTGTCATACTTGTTTTGGAAAATATTACTTTTGTTGTTTCATTATACATTTTGTTGATAATGACGTTTCCGTTCCACATATGTCACAATCGGTTGAAAACATTTTAGAACGAAGTAAGTAGAAATATAAAATGGAGCATAATTCAGAGTTACTGGCCCATGTTCCCAAGACACTATTCAAAGCATCACAATCTCAAACACAAGAAATTTATACTATGCTCAGATAACAAATTACGAGAGAAAATAAAGGACGAAACAGAGAAGGAAAAGAAGAGAAAGAAAGGAAAAGAAAAAGGAGAAAGCAAAAATTTTCATTTCTCTTTCAATCTTACATCTTATAGAGAAATTTAAACGATATACTCCCTCCGTATTCAATTATTTGTAACTTTGGGGTCCTTCACGGACTCCTAGGCAAAACTTTTAATAGTGTATTAAAAATAGATTAATGAGGTTAATGGGGTGGGATTATAGTATTATAATATTAAAAAGTAAGAGAGAGTATTAAAAAGTATGAGAGAGAGTATTAAAAAGTAAGAGATAGTATAAAAAAGTAAGAGAGAGATAATAAAAAAGTAATAAAAAATTTTCTATAAATGGAAAAAAAAAGAAAGTTGCAAATAATAGAATACGCCATTTTTAGTAAAAGTTGCAAATAACCAAATACGGAGGAAGTAAAAATGATGAGACTTAATCCCTTCAAATCCTCTCCCTTCCTCTATACTATTCCAATTAACGAAATCCTTATTCCTCATACGGCCCGTTTGGTAGATGATAATAAAACGCGGTAATGAGAATGAAAAGCTAGTGCAATTTTGGTTGAAAAATCTCTTTGCTTCCTTGATGGTCATGCTTGACAACCTTCAATCATCTCATTTTGTTCATAAAATTCATTCAAATGCATTACCAATAGAAGAGATGGTATTAGGTGGTAATGGAAATTTGTGAACAAACAAAACTTTTTTGTGATCAAAGTTTCATTACCATGGGAATGACATGAAATTTTTGATTAAATTTTACACCATAAATCATTCCCATTACCACCATTAAGTACCACTAACCAAACGGGCCGCAAATCCTTTCCTTTCTTTCTCTCCATTTCTCTCCCGCTTTAGGTTTTGAAAAATGCCACTCCTTCAAATGGGAAACAGCTTGCAATATATAACATCACTTATAAGCAGATCTAATGTTATACAACAGCACCTTGACTACCACTAGGTAAACTAAATTCAGAAGAAATTTTAAGAAAAGCTCTGAATCTGATTAAATCTTTGCTAAAACCATACAAACAAATGTCATTAGATAAAACAGCTACAAAACCCTAAAAATGAACACAATAAACACTGCAATATTTCATAAGCTGTAAAGGCAAGAAAATTGCAGATAAAATTTAGTTGGGGTTACATAGAATTCCAGAAACAGCAAAAACTGCTGAGTTCATCGGCTCACGCAAGGCTTAAACCACTGCACCACCAAAATTTTCTAATTTCATCCTTCATTTGCAATGATGATTCTGCAGCACATGATCGAGATCTTTGCTCAATTGTAACCCCTTATATCTATGAAGGCACTGCAACGCAGATTCACAAAATCAGTCTATGGTACTTAATACTATATACAGAGTTACAGACATTGCACAAAGTATAATCTGAAATCAAAGAACCAAAGACAAGACCAGAACTTAAAGACATAAAGACCAATCATCTGGCCAACACATTTTCCATCTTGTATAGTCGAAAGAAAAGGCTAAACACAACTCAAAAACTAAACTCAACAACCCACCACATTACAATAGAAAAAAAGTAATCAAACAAAAAGGCACAAAAGAACACCAACAATTATGAGCCATTTGCCAAGACAATTCAACAGCAGCTCACAATAGACCCCATCAGGGTCCAGAAAGTCTCAAGAACAAAAACTACGGATAAAATGATTTTAGCAAACTCCTGCTTCGTGAGGTCCAAAAACACAGTAGCCATATCAGAGTAATAAAATAAGTAATGCAAATAAATACTTGTGACCACTGATCACTCATCAGGTATGTCAAAAGGTCAGCTTTGGTATGGTTGAGTTGGTTTCAGATCTAATGAATAAATCAATAAAATAGTTTTAAAGGAAGAGTATGAAAAAAACATTGAGACTAAAAACACAAGACTAAAATTTATGATGTACCAGCCAAAAGCACGAAAACATGCCAACATCTATGAGACTATGACATGACAGAGTTTGCAAACAGCAACACCAAAAATGTCAAACAGCACAAAGAAAAAGGCACTCCAAAAAAGTGCAACGTAATTTCATCATAACAAAGAAATATAAAATATCTCATATAAATAGGGACATACTGTATGTAGAGGTGTCAATCTGCTCAGGAAGCTCCTTGATGTCCACCTCAAATCTTTCCTGAACCTGTATAATAATAAAGTATTAGAATTCATAGTCGGGCTTAGACAAATCAAGATTCGCACCGCAGATAGACACCTTTACAATATATATATCTAAACACTCAACTATTACTTTTCAATAGCATTTCAATACAAGTATATTTTGTCAATTCTAAAAATACCAGCATAGAGCTTGTCAACTCCAAGAGATACGCCAGTTTATGGCTGATTTTACATCGGACAAATTACATAAAATGGTACACATAACATAATGATGACAAGTAGACATTCCAACCTGATTGAGAACATCAGAATCAGAAGCAGAGGCCACAAATGTTATAGCAAGTCCTTTTGTTCCAAACCTCCCAGCTCTGCCAACCTGCAGAAATTCAGAGATCACTAAGGGTAATTAGAAAAGGCGGGCACTTAATTTTCTTGATAAAAAGTTAACAAATTTATCCTACCCGATGCAAGTATGTGTCTGCCGAATCTGGCATGTCATAATTGATAACTATATTAACTCTTTCAATGTCAATTCCTCTGCCAACCAAATCAGTTGCAACTAAGATTCTTTGCTTCCCATCTTTAAAGCCCTTGTATCGAGAAAGTCTATAAAATGAATGAACAAGTATTAGAAATAAACAAATTTTAAAATGATAATAGTAAAAGTTGTATACTACCTCAAACAATTGTATAGTAAAAACTATACATCTACCAATCTTACCTATAATCTTGAATATGTTTCAACAATAAAAAAGTAAACTACCTCCAAGCTCCAACAATTCTATAGTAAAAACTATACATCAAAGACATTCAAAAGCACAAACCTTTCTTCCTGGGACATGCCAGAGTGGATGCAGATTGAAGGGAAGTTGCACTCCACTAGAAGTTTGTTCAGCTCGGCAGCTCTACTTACACTCTTCACAAAGATGACAACTTGGTTAAAATCCAGAGCATCCAAAAGATCGTTCAGCTTGCGATTTTTTTCCAGCTCGGACAATTTGATGTAGTGCTACAATGCAAAATAATTTAATTCAGAAATTATGAAGGCTTGACAATGTTCATACAAAAAACCTACACAATGTTACACATACCTGTACAAGACCATGGAGGGTCAATTTGGCTTCATCATCAACATATATTTCCATCGGCTGTAAGGAAGAAGAAATGTCACAGTAAATCATATTAGGGGCATCCTCAATCGAAAGGAATCCATTATCAAATGCAGATGTTTGAAGATCCCTCTCATGTCCACATGTCTCCTTGAAGATAACTTCATATCATAGAGCTAGCAGGACATTGCTTTACAACAACTCACTCACCAAATTTGGATGATTACTACAAAACTATTTTTCCTCCCGCATAATGAAATTAGTAAATAAACCGTTGAGGGGCCAAACTTCCACAACTCAACACATCTCAGGAGGAAACCCATGTACCTTCCAAAAAAACAATTATAGCCCCTAAATAAAAAAAGATAACCGAATGAAAGTAAGACTCGAACTTCAACGAGAAACGGGTGCCAATTCACATTTCGTGGAGCTTCCTAATAAATCCTAAACTAGCTCATACTAGCCTACCCAAATAAGGATCCCTGCAAGAGATGGAAGAAGGTAGATCATAGAATGAGACAGCATTTTAGACCATAACATCTATTAACCTAGGTAGATTCTTCTGCAGAAAGCTGGCATAATGGAAGACTTCAAATTCAATAAGAACTGGCCATGAGACATTACATCTTGCATGAATTTCTTGCAAACAGGACGGATTGTCTTGCTAAGAGTTGCAGAAAACATCATCACTTGCTTGTCATGAGGAGTCATTTTAAAGATCTCCTGAACATCTCTCCTCATGTCTGTAGTAAAAAAGGAACAAAAACACAGTCAAAATAACTATAAAACCTGGGAATTCAGAAATCGGAAGATACATCATGCTCAAATAAACTACAAAAATGAGAAATAGTACTCGATGCATACCAAGAGACTCCAGCATTTTATCACATTCATCAAGAATAAAATGACGGACATTCTTTAGTGACAGGTCCTTGTCTCTAGCTAGTGCAAGTACTCTTCCAGGTGTACCCACAACAATATGTGGGCATTCGTTCTTGAGCAGGTCCTTGTGGATTTTGATGTTGACACCACCGTAGAAGACAGCAACTTTAATGCCCGGCAAATATGTGCTGAACCTCTCAAACTCATGGCAGATCTACAGAAATTACATCGAAGTTATTAGTTTTACTTTTTTTGTTGAGACAAATATGCAGATATGGGCCCAGAAGGTCACCAACATACCTGATATGCCAGCTCTCTGGTGTGACAAAGTACAAGTGCAGCAACTTGTCCAGCCACAGGATCAATCTGCTGTAAGGTTGATAGAACAAATACAGCAGTCTTCCCCATACCAGATTTTGCTTGGCATATTACATCCATGCCCAATATAGCTTGGGGAATACACTCATGTTGCACTGTGGAAATACCAAAAAATTGGGGCGAGGGAACCCACAGTAAGTAAAATATGATCCCCTGGTTCTTGTAACTGAAAGCTTTACCAGACCATTTAATATCTCCAAGTTCAATGAAGAAGTAAATTACCTGGTAAGCAATACAAAAGTGTTAGTAAAACATCAATACTACTAAGCAGTCATCAAATTCTAAGAGGATAATAGCAATACTATTAACTACCCTCCAGGAAACATTTTTAATTTTCATTTCACACCACACAAGTCCCTGTATACTTGCCTTCGGATGGATGCTCAAAACCAGAGTCAACAATTGCACGCAGAAGTTCCGGCTTCAACAGGAAGTCTCTAAAACCCGAACTATAGATTCCAACATAACCCCTATATAACAAGCACATATAGTCAGCAAAAAGGACTTCAACATTCAAAATACCAATCCTGCAATTTGAGTTAAAAAAAATAGCAACTTGCTTCGCAAAAACTAACAAATTAAAGAGATAGAATAACCCCAAAGATATGTCTATTGATCTTTCTAATAATCCGAAAACAAAGTTTAATACTGCTAAAAAAATTGGATTTCAACCATTGTTGGTTCCCTAAATTCAAACTAACCAAAACTGCCTCTAAATTCATGTTCTATTTAAAAAATGTTTTAAACACCTTGACTACAAAAATAGATCATAGAAACGCTCTGAAAAGGTCTTCAATAAAACTTTAAAAAACACTTAAAGTACATCAACAGACTATAAAATTCCTCCCTCGTAGACAAAAGTATCATAAGTTCTAGAAAAAAATACTAAGAACGTTAAAAAGCAGAAAACCGATTAAAAACCTAAAACAGTGGATATAAATCTCACTATATTAAACATCTATATAAAAAACTCGAATCTTCCAGAAAACAAAATTTCATATAAAAAACAATCAGAGACAGCAACAAAAAACGCAACAGTAAACGAACTAAAAGACGAACTTTTTCCCGGCTTCACCGTTGGTTTTAGCAGCTCCGGAATCTGGAACCTTCTCTTCTTCCTCTTCGTAATCAAGAAGCTCCTCTTCATAAGCATCGTTTTCTCTTGTTTCTCCCATAATCTGCACAATAATCCAAATTAGGGTTCTCAGATTCAAATTCAATCACAACTAAGGTTCACAAGAAACATAAGATCTGACAAACATACAGAATGAAATTGAAATTGAAAACGAAATCGAAATAGCAAACGAAATCGAAGCAATAAGAATTAAAAGAAATCCAACCTTGGCAAGAAGAAGTTGAAGAGCTAGGGTTAGGGTTTTACGAAAGTCTGCAAAGAAAAGGTTAGACGAAAAATAGGGAAATCGTAGAAGTGCGAGAGAGAGGGAAAATATAAGAGTATGAATGTTTGATATTTTATCAGATAAAACTAATGAAATTGACGGTTCTAACCCTTTTAAAATCGACAGTTTTGAGATTTATTGTTATTAAAAAAATATTTTATTTATAATATAAGCTTTTTTTTAATAGTATAATATAAGCGTTTTAATCCATTAATTTATTAATTATTTGCATTATTCTAGTATAGAAACTCGTGTGTTATTATATGAAATAAGAGTATTAAAATTTAAATTTAAAGAATAATGCAAAAATATACCATCGTGATTAAATTTATTGAATATATTACTTTTTCAAAACAAAAGTTAAACACTACTAATTTTTTTAGCTATTTATCGAATAATCAATTCTTCATTTAATTAAACATATCAAATTCTAAATCAAATAAATAGTTTCGCTTTCAGTATTTTTCGTATGGTTGCTGTACCCCGGCTAAAGAAAAAAACATGTACTCGACCCATGTGTTGCTTCCATACATGATACATATAGTGTTTTGCTTAATAGTTGAAGTCTTGAAGATGAGGATGATACAGGCAGGTAAGAAAACACAAATTTATAATGAGACGTCTATTAAGTCGACGTATGTACATTTACTCTACTAAAATAATCTTATAATTTAAAGTGTTTGATTAGAAAAATGGACTAATAATGAATCTATCTCTATCTTAAGATGTGATTCATAGTGTGACACTCTTAAACAAAAAAAACCTAACAAAAAAGAAATTTTATAGCTAAACACAGGTGGAAAAAAAAGAATGCAAGCACCAAGTCAAATGAAAATAAATACACTAACGCGCCAGGTAGGGGTCGAACCTACGACCTTCTGCTTAGGAAACAGACGCTCTATCCACTGAGCTACAGGCGCTTTGCGGGAAGCAGCTACATAGTATTGTATATGTCTTTTTACTGTTTGCTGCATCAAGCAGCAACATATAGTATCTTAAACGCTTATCACCATTTGCCCAATGCCCAGCAATAACTCAAGTTATGAGATATTTCCAAAAAAAAAAGTTATGAGAGAAAATGTAGAACAATGTAAGTCAACTTTTTAAATTAAAAATAATGCTATTTTAATGGGTATTTTCTTAAAGTAAATTTGGATAATTCGATGACTTGTTATAGTAGGTAATTCACTAAAAAGTAAATTTAAAATTAATGTAAAATTGAAGAAAAATTTAAAAAATTTACATAGAAAATTTTGAATAATTAAAAAATCATAATTTATTTCAACATTTTAAAATTTTTTCGACATTTTATTTTAATTTTTCTTTTTAAAAAAAAATTAATTTGTTATAGCAAGTCATTAGGTTGAGATTATTTATAATTAATCAACATTTTAAAATTTTTCTTTAATGTTGAGATTATTTATAATTAATCAATAAATGAAATTGTTTTTTTTATTTAATCTCATGTTTTCTCGAGCTGAAATTTTTTTATGAACAATACCAAACTCCAAAGCATGTGAATCAATGCATAAAGTTGTAAAGGTATTGAAGTGTGACTTAAATAAGGAAAGAGGTATGATCGATGTACTTAATGAGAAAGCTTTTAAAGTCCATTAATGAGGTGCTTGAACAAGGCATCTAATTAAAGGAGTCTTGCCTTGAACAAGCATGAAGAACATAAGTAAACAAAATGCTTAAATATCTTCGAACTTGGTGATATTAATGTTTGTGTTTTATACATTAGACTCTAATTTAGCTTTCATTTCATTTTTAAATAACAAATTAACATTGCAACGCTAACAACGATGGTAGAATAAGGAAATATATTAGGGGAACTCAAATAGGACAAAATGACTCACTTATAGGTCTATTTGGTTTCCTCTAAAACTAACTGATAATAGTAGTAGTTGTTTCAAATTTATAAAGTAATACATTTTTTTTCTCTTTCTCGAAATTGGAATGTGTAAATAGTAGACACTTCAACTATGATATAATTTATTTATTTGTTTTTAACTGAAGAAGAAGATTATGTGAGAACCAATCTAGATTAATAAACAAATCTAACAAGTTTTGTATCAATTATTTGGAACTTGTCAGTTGTCACAATAGGAGTATTAAATCGATTTAATATCGAAATTAAGGCGACTCAATATATTACACCTTAAATTCACCCTAACACTCAATACAAAATTAAATTATTTTGACACTAAGTACTTGCAACAAAGAAGACAATCCCAAACCAAAATTAGTAATCAAGCCCAAAACCAACCTTATGATTACATGTCTTCATTCAGGTCGATTTAAAATCGAATAATATATCCATAAAGTTTTACACAATTACTAATCCATTTTTTATATCGAATCAAATCAAATTCAGGTTTAAAGTCGGATATATGTCGAATCATCGTATCTGTTTTAAACCCTGTTTATAATACTCTTCTTAGTCCTTCCTCACTCCATCATTTTCATATTTCCTCCTTCTCCATCTCTCTATTTCCTCCCTTTTTCTCTTCTCTAAATCCTATTTCAAAACTTAATCAAGACAAACAACAATGGATAGTGATAGATGATGGAGGAAATAGCACAAAGATTTAAAAAGTGAACATTAAAATTGTATGGATAGTGATATAGTATCAGAAGACAAAATGAACGTTACAGATTTAACTAAAAAACAGACAAAACGGACATTTGAATGTATCGATTTTCCGGTCCTTCAACCACTATAGTTCAAGAGAGACAACAATGAGAATGAAGATTATGGTTCAACATGACTAAAATCTAAAACAAAATTTTACATAAGAACCATCTTTTGAAGCCAGATCAACAAAACATGATTTATTTATATAAGATCAAAGCCGACGTCTCGTTAAACTATACTGAAACAAGATCAGCGTTTATCTTTAGTTTGCATCAAAAACTGTTTCAAATACAAAACTAAATAACATACCATTCTGAAGTTTCTCAACATGAAATACAGAAACTAGACAAGTCACGCAATGCATCGTTCTGGAGTATCTCAACATGGAGTCCGAAAACAAAACAAAAACTTTAATGACATACAAATAGCAAGAGAACATACAAATTCTCTATTCAAGAACTGCTTCCTGAGTTCGTGAAGAACTGTCTTTCACGAGGACTTCAGTACCTTCTTGGCATGCGATCCATGATTCTTCCTGAAGGGCATTCGTAAGACATATGTCCTCGACCACCGCAGGTGTGACAGATAACCATAGTTGGACCACCCATGCAATCTCTGCTCATATGTCCCATCTGGCCACAGCTTCGGCAAATAATATCACGATAGCCACCTCCACCGCCCATTGGATATCCTCCACCTCCACCACCACCAAAACCACCGTAACGACTTCCTCCTCCACTACTTCCGAAACCGCCAAAACGACCACCTCCTCCACCACCACCACTGCCCCGATCTCCGAGAATGTCAGCCTTCGGGCATGACCTGGCTACGTGGCCTGCTACATTGCACAAGTTACAAACAGGCTCATCAGTGCACTCACGCGCAAGATGTCCAGTTTTCCGGCAATTTTTGCATGCCTTGTCGTTTGTGCATTCAGCTGCCATATGTCCCTGCTTGAAGCAATTGTTGCAGAGTCTCAAGTCCCCAGGAGGAAGTTCAGGGTTAGGGCATTCTCTAGCACGGTGACCAGCTTTGCCGCATGAATGGCAGATGCCCTCATTTGAGCAGTTGCTGGCCATATGTCCAGGTTCCCGACAGTTCCAGCATAAAGATTTTGTGGTGCACTCAGCTGCAATATGCCTGCATTTATATAGTACCAAATATCATTATTTTGTTGAAATTGTTGGAGTAAAAAAGTAAAAAACAGGAGGATAAAACAATCAATTACCCTGGAAGCCCGCAGTTGTTGCAAACAGCAACATTAGTGCACTCTCTAGCAAAGTGGCCAGGCTGCTTGCAGTTGTTACAGAGATTGTTTTGGCTGAAAAAACATTCAAAAGAAGTAAGAAACACACTCTATAGTCTATGGTTTGTGATTTCTCAAAGAGAATGATCAATGCAAATTGAAGAAACTTCAGGTTTAACAGCTAATCAGACAGATTCAGAATCCAGTGCAACTGCTTGACAGTGTACATCAGAAAAATATCATTGCGACATATATAATTTATTATCTAACTTTTGAGAGTAAAATCGAATCAACATTATTTTCCACAAACTAACCATCCCTGAATCAATATTCTAACACTCAAGCGTTCTCTCTTGAAACCTTTGAAGCTCTGGACCTGACACATCCCATTAGAGCATACAACGCATAAGCAAACACTCAAGGGATCTTCCTTGAGAACTTTGGAATCCACTTTGGATTTGTACTCAAATTGATAGTTTACTAAGAAACCCAATATGTACTCAAATTGATTAGTGAAATAGGAATTTTACAGCTCATTCAACTAAGACATATCCATAATAGAAAGAACGCACAACAGCAACTCTCTATAAACATAACTAATGCTTAGAAAATCCTGAAACAGGTAGCAATACAAAATGCACTGGTGAAGAAGTCAAAAGATCAACAGATTCCATAGACATATACCAGTGGGCAGTGGCTACAAAGAAAAAGCTCTCGTGTTCCACAGAACTAATCAGTACAAAAAACTGTAAACTTTAAAGTGAAAGCCACAATTCATTAATCTTGCTTAAACAAATAATATTTGAAAGCTTCTCATACCAATGGCCACACCCACTGACCCACCAAACAAAAAAAACCATCACCCTAATACTATTACATGACTCCCACTATGCATCCACTTGTGCAAGATTTGGGAAGTCAAATGAATGGAAGTTTGCCCTAGGAAAAACAAAGAGGGAGGGTGGCTCATCATAGCAAGTCCTCTACAACTTCACATTAAGAAACAATACACGTGTTTACAAGTCATTTACTTATAGTCCATTATCCTAACCCAAAGAACTACAAGTCTTTGGATCATCTAAATAGTCAAAAAGTTAAAAATAAAAATATTAAGAGCTCAATCAACTTGGATATTAAGGAAAATCCGTTCAATTTGGAAACATAACAATTAGGTGAATATTTCTGGAGGGGTGTTCAGTTCAATAATCATCTCATTAAGCAACCAAAATCACTTCCATTTTTGTTCTTCCCCTTCCCCCAAATTCATGCATCTTTACCATGTCACTTTCACATATCTTTCCATCTTATAAAGGAAAACAACCCAGCATGCAGTACTAGAACATTGCAAAATATCAACCACCTGAAACCCCGACGAGCATCTCTCCTATATGGAGCATCACGAAAAGAATTGCGAGATCGCATTCTACGATCTTGTGGACTCCTGCTCCTGCTTCTGCTACGGCTACGGCTACGGCTTCTGCTCCTGCTCCGTGAACTCATCTTCAACAACTCCTTTTTCTGTTTCTAAACACCGATCTTCAAATGTCAAAACTCACCTCCAACAAGCACCTGACGCTCCCCCTGCCAAAACCAATCCCCATCAATCTACTGTTTGTCTATTACCAAAATTTCAGTGCCACATTCAATTCCCTATCCAACAAAACCAGCAACAGCAAACACAAAGTTCAACAATCCACACCACACCTGATTATTTAAAACAAAAGCCCCTACAACAGATCCCATTAAATTCAAACACCATAGTAAAAACTACTAAGCTCAGGAGCCAGCAACTCCCTGTACCTCAATTAGATTTACCATCTTCCATCCAGTATTAAATACAGGACTAAAGCCATCCAACTCATCGAATCTACAGAAGGCTGTGAGGTATCAAAAAACAGCGGAGTGAAAGCATCTCCAAAAAGCACACTTATGAAGGGCAACATTGCCACAATTAAAGGCCTCAATAAGCAATTTCACACACAAAATTGCTATCAAGAAGATAAAAACTCCTCCCGACTAGGGAGAATGACCAAGCCCTTTATCAACCCTACAAAAGCTTCAAGCATCATAACTCAACACAATACCATAGTCCATCAGCTTGATAGATGATCAATGATGAAAAAAATAAAAAGTGCATACAAATCACAACATGGAAAATGCAGTATCCTTTAATAAGCAAAGTATTAATTATCACTTGGATCTTGACCACCTCAAAGGGTCCTCAATACTAGATAAAGATCAATACAAGGACAAAGTATTCACCAAGTGTATGTGTTACAAAAATGTCACAAATATCAAAATCAAAACATTCACACAAGAATTAGGAACTTTAACCACAAACATATGATTTAAATATCTAAATTAATTTTTAAAGCAGACATCCAAACAAAAAAAGTATTCACTAGTTTCAAGGTTCCTAGTGGGATAAACAATCATCACCATCACATATAAACTTAGAGCCACCATATTGATTCAAAATATCCAATCTACAATCAATGAGGGTAAATTCAACAATCATTAGATGTTGTTCCCACACATAAGAAAGTACACATCCATTGAAATTAAATATATAGCAAAAAAAGGAAACTACCATAACTTCTTAAATGTTGTCAAAAAATACAAACACATGTACCATAGTCCATAACAAAGCAAACTTTTAAGAGTTAAAAAATAAGATTCTAAATGGAAGAACAAGAAAGAAGCTTAATTCAAACACATCTATGAAATGAAGAAAAAAAAATTTTCCTACCCTATGTCCCATGATGCTAATCTTCTCATAAATCACAAAATGAAAAGTAAGGGAAAATTATGATTGTTTTTGGTCTTTTTTCAGCTAATTTGAGAGAATTGGAATTCATGAAGCAAATAAGCTACGGCTAGCTTGTTATGTTGTATTGTTCCTACCTATACACCACTTACTTTCCCATACTTGCTCTTTGCCCGTCCTATTACAATCTTGAGTTTAGAGGTTTACTATTTATGTTCCAAATCATCAAACATCAATCAACCCAGAGTCCTCTATCTTATAATAATTCAGCCTCAAAATAGTTATATCGCACTGATTGACAGATGTGTTTCAGGAAACAGTACTGCACATTCAAACTGTAAAAACGCTTACGCTATAAGCAGTTTTAACGGTTTACTATTTATGTTTATCGTCAGCAATTTAAGTTAATATATAGTTTAACCCAGATTTCCTCGAATCTTATATCATAAATCAGCCGCAAATCATTATATCGCAATAATAATGATCAACAAATGCATTTCAACAAAAAATAGAATCGTATATAATCATCAGCACGCTTCTCAATTAACTGTCAAATTTCCAATCCGAAACTCTTAAATTTAGCAACGACTATGTCATAAAAAAATCTAAGACAAACAAAAACCACACAAAAAACGCCCAAATCTACCAAAACTAAAAACCCTAAATGAAGTAAATGACAGATCTGGAAATTGAAACACAAATAAAAACAAAAAAATCAAGTATAGTTCACACAATTACAAAATAAAGCGAGGAAATAAGAGAAATACGAAGAGACAAAACTCACCAATCAGTAAAGCTAGAGTAAATTAGAAAACGAGCTTGGTAGCTATGGCGGAAACTGTCGATCGAAAATTTTGGGTAAGGAAAAATTTAGAAACAAGTACAGAAATTTATCCGACTTATGGTTGAATGGGGCTCAGAGTTTGGGCCGTGAGATGCTTGACCCATGGATTGCTGTAACGCATAAACTTGGGCCGACCCAAAATAAAAAAATTCAAAATAAAAATAGTTTAAAATTCAAAATTACCGTGAATCATCATACAATATACTAATTGAGAAACATCTTTGTCATTTGTCACTTTATGAATATATATTATGCTTAATGTCATCACTTCATAAATCAATTGCAATTATTTTGTCATTTGTCAATTTGTCACTTCATAAATCATGTGTTTTGCTATTTGTCCAATATATTATGCCAAATTAAAAATTTTGATTTTTTGTAGCATTTACAATTTTTTTATGTAAATTTCCAAAATTTTTCTCTAATTTTAAATCAATTTTCAGTTTACTTTTTTAGTGAATTACCTACTACAGCAGGCCATCGGGTTACCCAACTTTACTCTAGACAAATATCTTTAATTGAAATTTTTATAGAAAAATTATAAATAGATTAAATTATTCAAGATAATTTTTTATGAGATAAATTTTAAATTTAAGTCTCATATAAGTATTTCGGCTCGCTCATCCTAACATGTAATGATACACAGCAGTAATGTTGGAACAACTTGCCATTCCTCTACAAACGGTGGATATTGCTGTTGGCTGTTGCTGCCTACCTTATAAAACATACTTCCTTGCTACATTTCTTTTTGCATCGTAATCAATGTCGATTTTAAAATTAAATATTTTTATTTTTACAAAATAAAAAATATAAAAATTACATATTAAAAAACTACACGAATAAAATAAGATCACATATGAATATTTTATTTCTTTTATATGAATCGAAATTACCTAAATAAGATCAAAAATAAATATTACTACTATAAAAATGTAGGCATGTAGCGTATATTATGGAACAGTAGTACAAAAGTCAAAATCTTTGGCTTGGCTCTTCCAAAGTCCAAGAGATCAAAAGTAAAGTAAAACCCAAAATTGAATAGCAAATTAGCAAGAAAGAATCTAGGCTGATAGTGATAGATATTAAAATGCAGTGGAGATATTGTTTTGGCCGTAATCTTTTTTACGAGTATGAGTTGTTACTTTCTTTCCTTTTTCTAGACTCAGATTATAGTTTTTATAAACAGGATACACTAAATATAATAATGGCCTATTAGTAAAGTTGTAGTTGGTAGTTTACTCATCAGGTCAACAAGTATTTTTCGTGCAAATCATCGATCATTCATATTAAAATAATTTGTGCAACATATAAACATAAAATAATAGCAATCAATTTAGTTTGGTACACATATTAGGATCAATATTCGACTCATCCTATAATAATATACTGAATCTGCACCCTAAAATTCAAAACGAAATTATACTTGCACCCATGGGCGAAGCCACACCAGGGGCCGGCGGAGGCCCGACCCCATTGCCGAAAATGCAATTCTTTGTAATTTTGGTTTTGGCACCCTTACTAATATATTATACTCCCTCTGTTTTCATATGTTCTTCTCACTTTCCCCATTTGGAAATTTTTAAAAGTTCTTCCCATTTAGAATCTTTCTATTCTAGTAACCAATAGAATTCATGGAAATTATTACACTTACACTCTAATCTATAAAAATTAATTTACATGTAAATTCCCAATGCATTTACTTTACATACACCCAATGAAATTTAATGAACTTATTACACTTACACTTTAATCAATAGAACCTTTATTTTTTTATATTATTTTACTCAACTCTCATAGAATCTATTTTGTAATTATAGTTTATATTGATTTCTTCCCAGATTCCAAATGGGAAGAACAAATGAAAACGGAGGGAGTATAATTTAAAGAGTGCGTAATTGTAATAAAAATTACTATAGATCAATGGTTGGGATAACCTATTTGAGATCTAAGGTTAATGGATCAAACCCAAATTTGAACTATTATACTTAGAAGGCAAATATATAGAGTAAAAAATACTTATATTTTTTTTGAAAGGGGTAATTATGGAGTCAAAAAGGAGTATGAATTTGCTATGATTTAAGTTCATTTCAGTTTATATAATTTAAATTTTTCATATTTTAACTAGTTTATTTGTAATAAAAAATTTACTAATATATCAATAATTTAGGCCTCCTAACTCGAAATCCTAGCTTGGACCCTGCTTGTACCTAATATGGATTTATGATACTTGTACGTAAAACCACTTGTTGGTTGTAAATTGTAATAAATTTTGACTTTTTTTTTGAAATGTAATAAATTTAAGTTTGTCCTCATATTCGTCCAACTTCCTCATTAAATAATCACCCACTTTTTTTTCTTTCTTTCATTAAATTTTTTAATTCTTTAATTTGTTTTCCTACTTTACATTTAAATCCCATCCATCTACCCTCATCAAATCTTGTTGAAACTCTTGCTTACCCATCTGGCCATCTCCAAAAGTAATCTATTCCATTCTATTATATATTACTCCATCTTATTCAGTTTAAATGTCCCATTTAGTTTTTCACACTTGTCGAAGCAACATTTTAACTCTTAATATCTCAAATTATTTTTAATTAAAAATTATAAAAATTTGATATTAATAATCCTTATATACAAATGATAAATATATAAATAATAAATAATTAACTAATAAAACGCGTACAACCCGTTTTGTAATCGGCATTAAATGGTGGGAACTAGGGCTTAAATCGGAATTTTATTATTTGGTCTGGTCTACAGTTTAAATGGTCTGGTCTGGTTTTTTTCAAATTAAATTGTTAACTACACGAGCCGGTCTAAATGGTCTACGGTTTAAATCGTCTGATCTGGTGGGAACTAGGGTTGAACAACACATTATGAAAATACAACTTTCATTAGTATTGTTAACTACACGAGCCGTTAATATTGAATACTTAAATATTTTTAGTGTTTACAGTGCATCAACATCACACTTTTACTCAAAAGAACTCTTATATTAATAATAAAATAATAATAATTTCTAATAAAATACAATATTTTTAACCGCAAATAAAAAGAACTTGTAATACATCCACACTTTTATTCGACTAGTCTTGAACTAGTGTCTACTTCTATATGTTTGTATCCCCATAATGTGCATTAACCTCAATTTCAGTCTTACATTTTTATTTGCTCTGTTATTACACCAACAATACTTCTCATCAATAATACTCTAATAATTCCATCTTCCTATCCATATTTTGTACTTTGTAGTTGTCAACCTCTTAACATCAACAATACCAACTTCAAATCCTTTCCTTCTAGAAACTACACAAACAGGGGATTAAGGGAGTCTTGTACATCATCATATCTAGTATATCCCGCTTATAGAAAAACTATGATTATAATATGGAGTGAGAATGACGACGACAACTCATATCCATAAAGAGTCTTGTACCATAGATGAAAATAATAATGTTGAAATTACAATAAATGAAAAAGCAAGGTACCCAATACCCATGTGAGCAAATCCCACTTGTCTTATTTTCTCTTAGGAATTATGATCCAGAAACTAAGGCCAAGTTGGAAGAGAAAACTACTTGTCTTTGCTCTTTTTTCCCCTTCTTGCTCTTGCATTTACTAGCTATGGATATTGAGGTACATAATCTTTTCCATTAAACTTGATATAAAAACAAAAAAAGTTTTGAACTTTCAACTTTGTGGGGCTAATTTATTTCTTGTTTTGCCTACCCATTAAAATTTCAATTCTTGTCATTTAATGGGTTTATTTTTCTTGATCCAAAATAATGGTTTTTTTTGTTACATTTTTTGCATAATGAACCTCATTTTTCTTTACTAAAGACTTAAACTTTGTGGGTCATTATAGTTAAGTATAATTTTGTTTGCATTCCAAGATGATGATTATGAAATTTCCTCCATTTTAAGGTACATCTTACAAAATTGTGTGTTGGGTGTTTTTTTTATAGTATTTTTGTCCAAAATATTGATTTTTGTGCAATATTTCAATCTTTTAAGTAATGGGTAATTGGGGTTTTCTTCAATTATGGCCTTATTTTGTGCTCTTCCTTGCATTTTCTCATTCCTCCATTGCAAGTATTCAAGAAACTAGCACTATACCTATAGGATTTCAAGCTTCTCAAATGAGTTTTATTGATAATAATGGGTATTTTCTCCTATCAAATGACACTAATTTTGCATTAGGGTTCAACACAACTTCTGATGATGTTACCTTGTTCATGTTAGTCATCATGCACCAACCTAGCTCCACAGTTGTATGGACTGCTAATAGAGCCACCCCTGTTAAAAATTCTGACCCTTTTATGTTTGATTCTGATGGTAAAGTGTCCCTCCGAGTCGATGGGAAGGCGGTATGGGAGGCGGATACTGGTGGAAAACCGGTTTCTGTAGTCGAATTGCAGGATTCTGGTAACTTGGTCATGTTTGGGACTGATAATAAAACCATTGTTTGGGAGAGTTTTAAGCACCCTACTGATACCCTTATTTTGAATCAGGATTTCTTAGAAGGGATGGTGCTTTCGAGTAATCCGAATCCTAATAAGGGTAATTTGACCTATAAACTTGAGATTAAGGCTGGTGATGTTATTCTTTCTTCTGGGTATAAGACACCCCTAACTTATTGGTCTTTAAAAGGGGATTCAAGGAAGATTATTAACAATGATGGGGTGATTAGTTTAGCACGAATCGAGTCGAATGCATGGAAGTTTTATGATAAGAACAAGGCATTGGTATCACAGTTATTGTTTCCATCTAATACTAATGCTAAGAATTCTACTCCTATTGCTGTCCTGGGATATGATGGAATGTTGGTCTTTGATAGTATACCATCTAGGTTTTCTGATCCGATGAAAATACCGCGTGATCCTTGTGGAACACCCGAGCCTTGTGATGACGCGTATGGTGTGTGTTCGAGTACTGGTTTTTATAGCCAATGCCCGTGTCCTCCTGGACTGGCTCCGCAGTCCTGTAAATCTGGTTTTTCTGATTTATGTAGGAATAAGAGTGATGATGTTCGGTTAGTTAGTCCTGGGGATGGGCTTAGCTATTTTGCTCTTGGGTTTGCTCCGCCTTCCACGAAAACTGATTTGGTGGGCTGTAAGGACTCGTGTAGTAGAAATTGCTCGTGCCATGGTTTGTTCTATGACAACACCTCGCGCAACTGCTTTGTTTTCGATAGGATAGGTAGTTTCATTTCCAATCCCAATTCCAAGTACACTGTTTTCGTTAAAGTTTCGATGATCGAAGGTGTTGGAGAAGGGAACGGGAATAGCAATCGTAAACACTTGCCTATAGTCATTGTTATAGTCATTCTGACTGTATTGCTAGTTGCTGGTATGATTTATGGAGGATGTAGGTATTATAAGACGAAAAAAGTGTTGGGATCTCTTCATGAAACTTCCGAAGAGGATAATTTCCTTGAGTCGTTGTCAGGGATGCCGGTTAGGTTTAGCTACCAGTCGCTTCAAGATGCAACGAACAACTTTTCGGTGAAGCTTGGGCAAGGAGGATTTGGGTCGGTTTACCAAGGGAAGCTTCCCGATGGTACTTCTATCGCGGTGAAAAAACTCGAAGGGGTTGGTCAAGGGAAAAAAGAGTTCCGAGCTGAAGTTAGTATCATAGGTAGCATCCATCACATTCATTTGGTTAGACTAAAGGGGTTTTGTACTGAAGGGAGCCATCGGCTTTTAGCATACGAGTTTATGGCAAATGGTTCGTTAGACAAATGGATTTTCAAGCGAAATAAGGACAATAGTTGTGTTTTGGATTGGGCGACAAGGTTCAATATCGCGGTAGGAACTGCAAAAGGACTAGCATATCTTCATGAGGATTGTGAAGTGAAAATAGTTCATTGTGACATAAAGCCGGAGAATGTGCTTTTGGATGAACATTTTGAGGCAAAAGTATCGGATTTTGGGTTAGCCAAGTTGATGACGAGGGAGCAAAGCCATGTTTTTACCACACTTCGTGGCACTCGTGGGTATCTAGCTCCCGAGTGGATAACAAACTACGCAATCTCAGAGAAGAGTGATGTTTACAGTTATGGAATGGTATTACTTGAAATCATCGGTGGAAGGAAAAACTTTGATCCATCACTTTCCTCCGAAAAATCCCATTTCCCCGCTTATGCATTCAAGATGATGGAGGAAGGGAAGCTTAACGAAATCCTTGACTCGAGCCTAAAATACGACCTTAATGACGAGAGGGTCACAACCGCGATTAAGGTTGCATTGTGGTGCATACAAGAAGATATGTCAATGAGGCCGCCTATGACAAAAGTTGTCCAAATGCTTGAAGGGATCAGCTTTGTTCCTGAGCCTCCTACGTCTTCGTTGACTGGCGCCAGGCTTTTCTCGACTTTCTTTAAGTTAGCGAGCAGCGATGGTAGTCAAGGCACAGGGACCGGAAGTTCCTCTGGACCGTCAGAATGGAACAGCGATGTCAATATGTCAGCAGTCCGGCTCTCGGGGCCAAGATAGCTAATGCATATACAAGGGCAGCTAAACTTCCATACAAGATCATGTCTTATATGTGTCTTGTAGTAAATATTTAGCTCAGGGCAACCAAATTTTTGTCACTCTTTGCTGTATGATGTTGTATGAAACATAAGAGAATAGCTTGTTATAATACAAATGGATTATTAAATCATATACTTTTTATTTATGCGAAATTGCAGGTACATTTGCTATCAAGGGTCAAATCAATTATCACGAATAAGGATAAGATTGCATAAATCTGATATGACCTCCTAATTCCCAGTTATGTGGGAGCGTGGGAGGCACAAATGACCTATTACACTTTTTATTTATATGGATATATGATGTTGCAGATATATTTGTTATTAAAGGTCAATCAGAAACAGCCTTTTTAAGTCATTGTTATCAGTAACCAGGGTAATGTTGCGTAAATCCGATCCACGAAAACCCGCTTAGAAGGGAGCCATTTACCCACATTTGTGTAAATTTGTTCTCATAATTGGTGCCCATTTGCTGGGATATGATCCTTAATGTGTGACAGTCAATTAGTATTAAAATTAATAATCCCAAGATACCAAACCTTGTACTTGGAATTCAAAAATCACTAATTTATGCAACAAATGCCAACTAGAAGGAGTGTGTTTTATTCCGACTTGTCTAACATAATACCAAAGTGATAATGCTATTTATATAATTCCGCTTAAATTTATTTTTAGATATGACCTCGTCACTTTTATTTTTTATATTATCACTCTTATTTTTTAAAACTCTATTGATTACTATTTAAACCCAATATACTTAATTTTTTTTAAATTTTCGACTTAAAAACAAATGGGACTAATTCGTTAAGACGATCAAATATTTTTCATTAAAAAATGCAATTGGTTTGACTAACAAAGAGTTTATGTAGGATGATCATATTCATCAAATGGAAAGTCTAGTTGCCTATTAATAGTCCAACCACTAGCGCACTACTAATAACTCACTCCAATTAGTCAATAAAACATGTTAATCAAAGCAAAACTCAAACTAATGTATGAAATATGACCTATAAAAAAGAACATATTTCATTTACGAATAATTTTGATAGAGTATATAATATTAATATATTTTCTTAGTCTTAATTAGGCGGAAAGCTTAAATTATACTCATATTTTTAATTTAAAAAATTCTCAAATAAAAGAGTGATAGAGTATAAAACATATTAAAACATTTTATTTCCAACTAGAGTATATAACATATTTCCAATTAGTGACTTATCAAAATTAATTATTTTTTTATTTATTAAATAAAGAAATAATAAGAAATTAAAAAGACAAGTTGGTAGAGGATCAATGACTCATGAGTCATGAGCACTATTTATAAAAGATACTCTAGTTGGAAAATAACTCCTTGTTTAGCCTAAAGATTTGGAGAAAGTATGCCTATCTTTCCATTATCTACGAAGAAAGCAATACAATTTGACCATTTCCCTTATACTTCCTCTGTTCCGTACCTGCGACTGATAATGATATTTTCTTGCTGAATATGTCACCATCAACAGTAAATATTTCAAAACAGAGAAAATATATCTATTTTAGTTTAACCATGTTAGCTTCTCGTTTTCATCCTATTTGACCTTTAAACCGCCAGTTATAAACTTTAGATTATTTATTAATTAAAACTTTTAAATTTAATATTTACAAGTTATAACTTCGTCAATTTAAAAAGTGACAACATAACTCCTCGTTATATTACCTTAAAGTTCAATTTTAACCCAATCCAATCAATTCATGTTAACCCCAAACTATAGATTAATTGATTGCTAAACTCATCAATTAGCTATAATTAATTTATAACACTTTGTAATTCGTGCACATATTATTGAGTTTTCTTTCAAAAGACTAGTTAAATAAAAGACTATTTCTTTTGACCTACCTTTATAAAATCTTTATAGTGAGACCACCATCAAATAAGTAGTATATATTTGTTTAATTAGAATATAGATTTTTTGTGTTGAGACTGTCGCATAAGAGAACAGATTCACATATAAAGTTGCTGACTAAAAGGTACATAAATTCTTATACAGTTATACGAGATGGTTTCACCATAAGACATGCCTAGAGGTGTTCATTCGGGTCATCAGGTTGATTTCGAGTTAGGTGGTTTGTGTCGGTTCAAAATCGGGTTTTGTGTTCACATTGGTTTTTAGATAATTGTAAATCCATTTTTAAGTCGGGTCAAATCGGCTTCGATTATAAAGTCGGTGTCTATCGGGTCATCAGTCTGTTTTGAACACCTCACATGCCTCATACTTAACTTAAATAGTCTAATAATAGAAACTTTTAGCTTATCGTTTCGGACCGAAAAAAAGTAAGATATTAACCGTTCCAAATGGATGAGATTATTGTCCAAAACCGTTGGCTGAAAGATGACGACCATTGGCTGCGAAAATCCAACATTACGCCATTGTTTTGGCACCCAAATATCATCATATTCTTCATCAAATTCATCATTTTCCCAGAAAAATTTCAAACTTCCCACTAAATTTCGTGCACCAACGGTCAAATTTAGCGCTGAAGCTTCTCCATGTATCATCCCCACCTCCGCAAGTACACCCACTTCAGGTAATCAACAAAATTCCGATAAAAATTCTTTTTAATTTGTTCTTGAATAATAACACAGATAAATAAATTAGTCTGGGAGTAATATGGATTTTTAATTTACATTTTGTAGGACAATAGTTGTGTGAATTAGATTTCACCCTAAACCTTTTTGAATTTAGAAGTTAAAGTTCATTGAGTTGAAATTTGTAAGTTTCAATTTTTTTGAGAAATGTTATTTCAATTTGAAATTAGGAAATTAAAAGGACAATTTAATTTTAAAAATATCGCCTCTTATTGTCTTTTACAAATCCCAACTTTCGTTATTTTTTAAAAATCCGACCTTTGTACCGCGTTTTTAAAGTACTGACCTCATCAAGTTACTTGCAAAATTCAGCAATAAACAAATTAAGAACCAAAAGGTCGAACTTTTGAAAGATAAGCAGTAAAAAGTTCGAATTTTTAAAAAATAATCAAAAGTTGAAATTTTTAAAAAGACAACGAGCAAAAGTGGGATTTTTAAAATTAAATTTTCCTAAAATAAGAGATTAGAATTGGTGAAAATGAGGTATAAATGGAAGGTGATGTAAGTGTGTTATTGTGTGCGGAGAGGCAATGATGAAGATAGATTGAATCCTAGAATTAATGTGTAATACATCAATTTTAGCAATGGAGAGAACCCTTTACCTTAGGCATAGAATTTGAAACATATGTATGGAAACATTTGGTTAAAAACATGTATTTATGCGAATATTAAGATGGATGTGTGGCCACACCAGAATGGATAAGATTAGTAATCAAGTTTTGAGAGAAAGGCTAGAAGTTGTGCCCGTCTCTTTAAAGATGCGTAAAAGTGGATTGAAATGGTTTGAGCATGTGCAAAGGAAGACCACATACGCACCTATGAAAAGGCTGTAAAACAAAATCAATTGATGAAGAGAGAAGTCGTGGTAAGCTAAAAAAACATGGAGGGAGCATAATCGGATTGACATGGGTGAGTTGCACCTCTTTGAGGATTCGCCTAGGAACAAAAATAGTTGGAGACGTCAATTTCGTGTCTTAGACGATTTGTAGTCTTCTCTGCCATGTTTGTTATTTGTGCATGTATGTTTGTAAATTTCTATGGTTTTAATATAGTCTCTATTTTTGTCTTGCATGGCCTTGTTGTGTTTTTGTCTTGTGTTTTGCAGGTTTGTTTCGAGCCGAATGTCTCACTGGCCTCCTTTGATAAGGGTATGGTCTGTCACATTCTATTCGTCCCCAGACCTTGATCATAGTTGCTATGAGCGGTCTGTATTGAGTTTGATGATGATGTATATGACATGTCCGATGGTTATAATGAGTTATAGTAATATGGCATCAAACGATGCACACTTTATTATTATTTATGTGAAGTTTAGATGGTGTTTGTTATCAAAGGGTAAGGTTATGTACATCTAACCTGCAAAACTTGGCTGATTGGGAGTCGGTTAATGTTTTTGGATAATCAAATTCAAAAATTGTAGTTTTGCTTGCAGTGGAAATGAGTGAATGGCTAACTTTTAGCTTGTGCTTTGCTTGCAGATAATTATGGTAAATTCAATTCATGTACGAGAAGAGGACTCGTTTTCCTTTCGGTCACTTTACCTTTTCTTTTTCCTTTGCAACAATATGTCAAAGGTTTCGTTGTTGAAGCAGAAGAGTGAGTACAATTTCTTCCGATAGTTTCAGACTTTCAGTTGTGGTAAATGAGATGTTTGCAACTTTGCATTGTATTCCTTCCTTATTATTGTTTCCGTTCCCTTTTTGACATTACAGAAGCTTCGTATAGGTTTGTTCTGATCGTCCGACTTTAGTGATATTAGGGCAATGTAATGTCATTTAGTTCCAACTTACATAAACTTTTCGGAATCTATTTGTCGAAATTTTCAATATGTTAAACATAGATATGATGGTGTGACTTAGAAGATTCATAGTTTCAGTACTTCGTGTTTATTGTAACCTGTCATTTGAATTTACCAGGATCTGTTTACCTCTTACTGTTAACTTTTATGCTATACATGAAGGCTTGAAACTCCTGATTATCGACTTATAAAGGAGGAGATACGGAAGGTTTTGTCTAAAGGAAAGGCAGCTGGTGTACTTCGTCTAGTGTTTCACGATGCAGGAACCTTTGATCTCAGTGAGAATTCAGGTATTCAAGGGACATTTAATGTGTTCGTACAATTCAAACTTGGTTTTTTGGTTACCACATTTTTTATGCCAGTGTAGAACATTGTAGAGAACCGACAATACGACAAACACGATGTTGCACACAGATTGTAACAATAACTGTTAACGTTGTTTCTAATTTGTGAATACATTGCTGAGTAGGGAATTTTATTCGAATCGACTGATACGACAAACATGCACAAAAGATTTATGCATGACCCGACTGCCTTATCTATAGAACCCATCATCATACAGTAGAAATTTAGTGTGTATGATGGTAAACTATTTGAAAGAGTTTGTTCCGATTCTTATGTCCTGGTTTTATGTGCAGGCGGTATGAACGGTTCTATTACATATGAACTTGAAAGGCCGGAGAATAAAGGGCTCAAAAAATCTTTGAAGGCATGCTCCTTTCCCGTCTTTTAAAACTTCCACATTTTTCGTATCCATTTATGGACATATTCAGTGTAACATATTTGCCAATTAATTCGCTTTTTGAATTCGCGACTCTCTTAAAATAGCCAAAAACAGACCATTTCGCTTTTTTAGATTCACGATTCTCAAGGAGATTAGTGAACCATGTGGCAGTGGGCATATTTCATGGATGTTAAGCTTTTGATATGGTGTCAATCCATCTAATTCATAACTGGATGCCTGTTTTAGGTTATTGCAAAAGCCAAAGACGTGCTGGATGAAATGCTATCAGGTGAGCTGGTACTAGAAAATTCAGCCAGTTCATGAGCATTTACTGATGTTCTTTTCCTTGTCGCTCGCTAGTTGTTGCAAGTTAATTTGTTTTTCCGTTTCACCAGTCTCATGGGCAGACATGATTGCTGTGGCTGGAGCTGAGGCAGTCTCAATTTGCGGAGGTCCAGAGATCCCTGTTCGGTTAGGAAGACTTGATTCAAAGTAAGATGCTAAGATTAATGCCTTTGGCTCGAGTGAACGTTAAACCCGAAAATATTTAATTTTAGACTATGCTGCATTGTGTTGTGGTTTGTAGATGACTTCGGGCTTTGAACGTGGTTTTTATCTTCTAGTAGTATACATTATGTAGGGAGAAATCCAGTTTGAGTTAGACCAGTGTAACGTAATTCGCCTTTTGAATTCGGGATTCGCTTAAATTTGTTAAAAAATATCCCAAAACCGACCATAAGTCTCTTTTTACGATTCCCGATTCGCTGGGAGATTAGCGAATCATGTAACACCGAGTCAAACACCGTTCGTTTCGTCCCATAAATCGATAGAATTCCATCTTTCCCTTACTATGTTGTTCCATTTTACAGGACTCCTGATCCGGAAGGAAGACTACCTGAGGAATCGCTGGATGCACCGAGATTGAAGCAATGCTTTCAAATAAAAGGCTTTTCGTGAGTGCGTATGCTTAGTTCTTTAAAGCTTCCTATTTAGTGAACTACAAAGCATTGCTTTGATGCTAATGTAATTTCGTATTGTTTGTATATATTTCCTTTATTATTTTCCGTCTAATTTGTGCCTCGTACAACCTTTCTAGGACTCAAGAACTCGTCGCACTATCAGGGGCTCATACTCTAGGAAGTAAAGGATTTGGCAGCCCGTTTATATTCGACAATTCATATTACAAAATACTCCTCGAAAAACCATGGATGTCATCAGGTCAGCTGGTTCACTACTCATCACATTAACCATTCTGAGTAATACGTCTTGATCGACAAATCCACATATTGAATAGAAATAGTAGAATGTAGACTGTTGTTGCCCATCCGATGTTGGTTAAAGGCGCGAATAGTTTTATAGCTAAGCATACAAGAAAATATCAAAATATGCCCATTTCAGGCACAGCCAACATCGTCTTGTATTAGTATTATGTATAACACACTAACGGAAGTTGGTTTGCTGATTCGTTTTGTCGTTCACTGCAGCGGGAATGTCAAGTATGATCGGACTTCCTTCAGACCGTGCATTAGTCGAAGATGATGAATGCTTAAGGTCAGTTTCATCTTTTTTCCTGATCTTAATCATAAACCCCACTTTCTTTGATACTTCATTGTGGTTTTCAAGTGTGTGCATGGGTCCCCCGCTTAACTTTGCATGTTACATGTCAAGGAACCAACTCAACCAAAAGTTTAAGCTGATGATTGAGATCTCAAGACATGTTATATACTCTAACATGCCCCATTCACACGAGAGCCTTTGGGCAAGAAGTGTGGGTGCAACACAGACCCTCTCCATACTTGACGCTAAATATTCAACTTTAAATGAAGGGTAGTTGAGATTTCACCCAGTGACCTCTCATCACCATACCTCTGATACCATATCAAGGAACCAACTTAACCAAAGCTGAAGTTGATAATGGTTACTCTAACATTACATTCTAGTCCGAAACACCATCATTCGGGAGCTGAATTAGTGCCTAAAACGACACCATGTAAATGCATTAGTGGGTAGCAATCGATCATATAATTGTAAGTTAGACGGGCCTTAGGCCAAGTAAAACGCGTGCATCAGAAAAACTCGATCATCCTGCAGTTGAAGTAGTGATGCTCGATAACGACATTGTTTTTTGAGTGCAGATGGATTAGAAATTACGCGAATGATGAAGATATGTTTTTTGAGGATTTTAAGAATGTATACATCAAGTTAGTCAATTCTGGTGCAAGGTGGAAAGCTATATGAAATGCAGCTTCTTTGAGAAACAAGTATGGTTGTTGCATCAAATCATGAAAAGGATTTTTGCACTTTTTACTGCTGTTAGTGATTATAAGTAATTGAGCATATTATAGAATGGTTAGTTCAATCATATTGTTTTTAGCACTTTTATACTCTTATTTTTTTGGAATTGCTAGATTTATCTGGAACGGAAACTTAAAAAGTTTGCAGTCAAGTCAAACTTACTCACTTGATATGGTATCTGAAGTCGATGATGGATTTGAATCTTATTCATCTCTTCTTTCACCTCTTTTATCGGATAAAGAGGGTGTTTGACAAATGGCTGATAGTTGATAACTGATTATAATGCTGATTTGACCAGCTGATTTTATTAACTGGTTTAACTAGCTGAGTTTGACCTCGCTACTATAAGCTGTTTGTTCTAAAACAACTTATTCGTATCAATAAGTTGTTTCAACCAGCTAATTCACCAAACACTAACATTAGCGGGTTTGACTATCTGACCCTCTATTTATATCAAAATTAGCTAAAATTGCTTCATAAGCTAATTTGCCAAACACCCCTAAAATATTTATGTCAAGTCTTCAATTATACTTTTATAGAATTGTCATCTGTATTTGTTATTAAAATGTCTAGAGAATAAGATAAATAATTTGAATTGTATAAACTTTATTTATACAGAGAAAAATATAGTAATATATCAAAACAAAAAAAATAAAAATTGTAGCAAAGACACAAATAAAGAGGTGTTTGAACAAAGGTGGACAATATAGTAGTATTTTATGTTTTAAATCAATTCACTTATATAGTTATATACAATCATTAAAGTAATCTGAATACGTTATGGAATTTTCTCATAATAAAATATTTTCTCTATAAAGCACCGTCGGTGCAAAATGTGTTCTTAAATTGGAATCTTGTGCTATAAATTAATCATGATCATCATATTCAGTGTATCCCGCTTATAGTAAATTATGATCAGAGTTTGGGGAGGGAAGAACGGCGGCAATTTATACCCATAAAGGAGAGTGCGATCAAAGAGTCTCCAGGCTCGAGGATGACCGTTCAAGAGAGAGAAACCTGCAACTTACAAATATGTTAAATAGAATACATACAAATAACTAAAAAAAGGTTAGGAATAAAGAAGAAAGAAAGGAGCGATAAATAAAGACAATGAACAGATTGAATGTATGCAATATTATTCTTGTTAGAAGTAATAACACTAACAAAGAGGTTATTTTAAATAAATAATTTCAAATAAAAACAAAAATACATAAATAAATCATATATAATTTTAAATAGAATACATACAAATAACCCTTAATAGCAAAACATCATATATAGTTTTAAAAAAATACATAATTTAATAAATCATTTTAGTACTCCTATAATTCATGTAAATAAAAACAAAAAATCGTAAATTTTTAACCACAAAGAAATAAGTAACTTAAAATCTTGTGCTATAATTTATGATTCAATAATATAAATCCAAAATGTATACTCCAAATATGGTAATAAAAAAGTTTATTCCATTTTTCTTTCTACTTTGAGACATTAGGTTAATCATGTCATGATGCACCCATGTGCTTTGGGTGGCTAAAATCAAGCTTTGATTTTACATTGATCTCTTCTAAAATTGTAGACTTGTAGTACTAAATAATCTCTTTTGCACATGCATCATGTGGTATTAAATAATTTAAATGTCATTAGCATCTAGCTAATTACATAATTATCCCTTTTTTTAAATAAATGAATTGATTAAGTCCTTTTAAGTGATGAAGATAATAACAAGTTTTAATTTAATTTAAAGCTATTTTTAAAATTATCATTAACTAGTATTATTCCGTGCCATGCATGGGTTATATATATACACTTGTGACTTCAGAGATATAAATAATAATTTACAATTCTCAAATGAGACAGTCTCATTGTAAGACCATCTTTGTTGGGCTAGCACAGTGTACACTTTTTGTCTTAAAATGATCACTTATAACGTTGGAGTGATCATTTACAATTTTAAAATAAACACTTTTCATAGTCTTAGCTAGAGTGATTAATTATAACCTTAAAACGATCATTTACGATCTTAAAGTAATCAGTTTAAGATTAGGCTCATGCATGTATATATCATTATCTATTTATCTTACATATGTATAAAGTATATGTATCTTGCAAAAGAAATATATGTATCTTTAATTATCTTGTATTATTGTATTATGTATGTCACTATGATTGAAAATGAAATTCAAAGAGGGTCCTCTTTGGGCCTTATTCACTATTTAATTAGATTTTAAAAAAATAAGAGACATGTACATTATAAAGAGTTTTGATAAATATAATAGAAGTATATAGTTTGAAGATTTGAAATTTATTTATTTTTAATACTGAAATTGGTATCAATTCAAATATTGTTATTAAAAATTAATATAATAAATTATTGTATAAAATGTTTTCACTGAAATGTGCCTTGTATTATATCGTAATTAATATACAATATAAGAGAATATAAACTTTTTAATTTTTTATTTTAAAGTCATTTTATTGAGATAAAATCTCTAACAAGAATAACTGTTAATTAATAATTTTTTAACTAGGGAAGTTATGTGTCCAAACTTTAGTTTAAATTTAAGTCAAACAACTATATTATTTGAGCTGTCAATTTGGACACAATCAAAAATCAACTTAAAATCAACCTAATTTTAATTCTTTTTAATTAATGGGTAGGTCGAAGAAAAGAAAAAGTTGAATTATTATAGTCGAACATAAAATCTTTCTTAAAAATCAATACGTACTCCCAAGTCCCAACTAATACAATACCCAATTCTCTCTATTTCAACTTTAAATCCTTATAAATATGCCTACTTAAAAAAAACCTTACATACTCTATATAAAATTATGTAATAAATTAAATTCATCAATACAATTTGAAAATTAAGATTGGATAATTCCCCACTAATATTTCTTTTGATCAACAGATTTGTAATTTTATAGCTAAAACACAAAATAAATGTGAATATTTTTATCCATATATTACTCCCTCCGTCCCACTTATATTGTCCACTTTGATGTGGACACGCAAAATAAGAAAGGAGTGGTAGTGGGATATTTTAAGTGATTATAATAATTGAAAAGGTGGTAGTAGGGTATTTTAAGTGATTATAATAATTGAAAAGGTGATAGTGAGGTATTTTAAGTGATTATAATAATTGAAAAGGTGGTAGATGGGGTATTTTAAATAATATAAGTTGGGGTAGTTGGGGGTATTTTGGTAAAATGTCTTTGCCAAAAATAAAAAGTGGACAATTAAAGTGGGATGACCCAAAAAGAAAATGTGGACAATAAAAGTGGGACGGAGGGAGTATTAATTATCATAATGATAACAATTAATAAAGATTTAGTCACAATGCAGGGGGTCCAAAATATAAAAGCTCATTAGTTGGATTATTAGTGTGACATGTTAATTAGAAACATAATTACATTATTATTATTATTATTAATATTATTTTTATTATCAAATAATTTAGGATCAATAAAGCATTAATTACCCTGTTTCTGATCAGTAGGGTAATAGAAAGTTAATTAGGCTATTGTATTTAGTCAACTTTCTTCACGTGGTAGGTACGTATCTTTATCTTTCTTAAGTCGGGGGACTTCATTTTAGGGCGTGCTCTCCTTTACGGGTATGAGTTGTCATCATCCTTCCCTCCTCAGACCCTGCCCATAATTTTCTACAGTAAGTCTCATGGGAGACGGTCTATTCTATAGACGGAATCCATGAAGCCCAGCCCAAAATATAACATAGTATATTTGGGGTTATGATAAATTATTTGGGTTATAATAACTTATATTTGGGGTTATAGAATAGTATATTCGAGATTATAATACCTTACATTTAGGATTATAACATAATATAATTGATATTATAATAAAAAAAATCAGTTAAGGGAAATGGGCTGGCCCAATTTTGTGGTCTATCCTATAGACCGTCTCTTGTGAGATTTTGTGAATTTTCTATGAGTGGGATATACTGGGTAGTATAATAATGATGATTTAGTCAACTTTCTATTTATTAAAAGATAAGGTGTGTATTATTTTCCATTCTAACAACTTAAAAGAAGCCCCATTTGCCCTTTTTTGCTCTTGCATTCTACTTTTTGGATTTAATCAGACACCATTTCTTCTTGTGGGGAATATTAGTTTCCGATTTTTGGACGTTCCTCTCTTTGAAAATCCTTTTTAAGTCAGGGGATTTTTTTGATCACTCTTTTCTTATAGGTATGAGACACCGTCTATCTTTCCTTCCCAGACTCCGACCATAGATTTGTCTATGAGCAAGATACGCTAGAGATGATGATGATATATCAATTTAATTTTTTAATTGAGTTGATTTCTTAACAAAAATATCAGTTTCAAAGTGACCAAAGGTCACAAGCTGAAATTTCATGACTTTCTCATTTTTAACCCAATTAAAGTAGATAGTCGATTCAACATGATCAGTCTATAAAGTTGGTTAGGTCAAGATTAAAATTTTAAACCTAAAACAGATATGTATAACCTATTTAATCAAATGGGTTAATTTTGAGTTAGTGCAATCACTATAATCAAAACATAATATATTTAATATTTTCATATAATTTTCGCAATTAATTGTGAATTACATCCTTAATTTAGTGGTTTTGCGAATTACAATTTTGATGTTTTTTTCTTTTGCGAATTACGGTCTCCATAGTTCATTTTTTTATCCCTATTCAAGCCAGATGACCAGTTCCGTACAAAATGACCGGTTGACCAACATTTTTACCTTTGGCTTTCTTTTTTTTGTTTAAATTTTTTTTAGTTTTTTTTTTCTTTTTTCATTTAATTCTTCTTCCCCAATTACCTTTCTCCCTCCTTCTTCTTCTTCCCCAAGACCTTTTTGGAGTCGGAAGACTCTTTGACCACACTCTCCTCTATGGGTATGAGTAGTCATCATTCTTCCCTCTCCAAACCCTAACCATAATTTTCTATGAGCGGAATACGTACCCTGGGTATGATGATGATGATGATGATCGGTTTGATCATTTTTGAAAATGTTAGGTTTGATAGGGCATTAAATGTGAAGTGAGGTTATGCATGAGGCTGCAAACACTATCAAACATCCCATGCAAAATTTGCTCCCTCAACCAACGTTCAATCCTTCAGAGCACGTGACTGTTGCAATTAATATTTTCATTCTTCTAAAATTAAAATTAAAAGGTGCAACATAAAAGTGTAGTTTTTTTTTTTTTTTTGGGTCGATTACACTATTTATTCTTCTTTTGATGTTATTATAGAAAATGTTATATTTATGAGTTAGAATATTTTGATGTTATTATAGAAAATGTTATATTTATGAGTTAGAATATATACACGTGAAATAATTTTGTTAGATTTATCTCAAAATATAAAATTTTAATAATATAGATCTTTTATAATTTTTTATTTTTATAAAATGCAACAAATATTAAGTCTGAAATTATGCTCTAAAAATTACCAATAAAAACAAATGTGAACATCAAATGATAACAAAGTAAATTTCTTGGTTTAACTCGCTATGAAATGCACTGAATATCTTAGGTTAATTATTACTATTAACTTTCCTATTTTATGGTTATCAACTTTCTATAATTGAATAAAATCACCTTTAATTTCATTATTATCATATTTTTAAAATTTTTAGGAAATAAAATAGAAAAATCAATTTTAGGTTTTGATCAGAAGATACGTAGCAATTAAAAATTTAAAATTTGTAGGCTTTTAATTAGTAGAAAGCTACGGTTATCAACTTTCTATAATTGAATAAAATCACTCTTAATCCATCATCATCAATTTTTCCAATTTTTTAGGGAATAAAATAGGGAAATTAATTTTAGATTTTAATTAAAATAACTAGGCACTTTAAATCACCCCACCCAAATTTTTAAGAAATAAAATAGGGAAGTTAATAATTAAAGGCTTACAAATTAATTAGCCTTGACCCCACAAAATAGCAATTAAAATTTTAGCGTTGTAACTGCTCGCTGTTAATAACAGCGAACAAAGAAGTTTAGTCAAAATATTTGTTCGCTTTTACTAACAGCGAACAAAGACCTTGACTTTTTTCACCAAGCTTCTTTGTTCGTTGTTAGTAACAACAAACAACCCCGAACTTGTGCTATGGAAAAAAATGCTTATTTTGGAAAATATTTTCAAAAGTTGTCTATTATGCGACTTTTTTATTTTTTTTGCTTATCCGTTTCAAAATTTTCCAATTTTCAGAGGTTTCAATTTGGAAATGGCCACTATTTTGCCATGTTACTTGAATCAAATAGACAAATAATATATGTAGACGTAACTTTTGAAACAATATAACACATACATATGCTTCATATGTATATATATATATATATATATATATATATATATATATATATTAATTCTTAAATTAACCTCAAATATACAAAATTATTTTTAATATCAAATCTATAACTTAGGGAACTACAATTGAAAAACTTTAGCTGAAATCGAGAGTATAATACAAAACAGTGGTCAATTGGTCATTGTTCACGGAATTACATTATTTATTTATTATTTACTATTTATTAGAGTAAAATGAAAAAAATAATTACTTTATATATGTTTTTTTGGCTTTTTGACAGATTAAAAAGTTAAAAGCTAAAAGTCAACCTAAAAACTTTAACAGTTGAACATTCTTTACGTTTCAATGGGTTTGGGAGATGTGTTTTTTATAGGTCTGCCAAATAGATCGGGTTGGGTCGGATTTTTATTTAGGTCATAGATAAATGGGTTGCACATCATAACTCTAACCTGATATGTACAAGATCATATCAATATAATTTCGACTCCTTTAATTCATTTAGAGTTTTTTATTTCCATTTCGGAATTTTTAACATTGGTTACATTTTATGCTTTAGGATTATATTAGATAAGTTGTTTATTTTGCAATTGAAAATAGGATTATATTATATAAATTAAATTCCAATCAACAAGAATCAATTACAGACAATAAAAATCAGTTTCGATTCGTAAAATCAATTTCAATTAGTAAAATTAGTTATAATCAATAAAAAATCAATATTGATCAATAAAATTAATCTTAATTAATGTTCAACTAGTAAAAATCAGGTGAAATAAACAGAGATTAAATCAACAGTATTTGGGTTAATTAAAGTTGGGAGTTGGAACATTACTTTCTGTTAAAATATCAAAAACACACTATCATTAAAAATAATCCAACCTTCCGCGATCTTAATAATTCCACCTCTAAAATTTTAAATTCCTAAATTAATAACTGATCAAATAAAATTAATTTTTACAATTCACATAAAATTCAAATTTATATACTAAAAATCAAAATTACTTCAAACCAACCCCAAAAAAATTTGCTTACTACTACCTAAACAATGTACAATCTTTACAACGGTCGTAGTTTTATTAATTTTAAATTATCTTTGATTAAAATTGTTATGTATTCGTTAAATTTTATCTCTGATGTAAATAACGTATGAATCTTATTAATAAATCAGATATTTTTTTTAAAAAAAAAACTTTGTACAATCTCTATCTTGAAAATGGTATTGTAATTTCAAAAAAACCCATTACATTACCCCACTCTGCCCCTTTCTCTCTCTCCTTCAAGAAAACTGCTTTTCATCCCCCTTTCTTTTGATTTTTTTGAAGAACTTCTCTTTTTGAATCCTAAATCAAATGCTCCAACAACAAAATACCATTTGACAATACAATAAAGAACCAAACTTTGAACAAAAAAACACCAAAAAAACCATTTTCTTCAACTATATTTCTGAAGATTGTATTTTTCTGTCCTTTTGTCTTATTAATTTCTTCACTTACCCAGAAATTGTGACACTCCTTTACCCATTTCTTCTCAGATCGAGTTTGTTGATGGGGCTATAATTTTAAGGTGATCAAAATGCAAGCTTTTTCCTTTTTTTGGCTGTTCAAAAGTTCAGTTTTTTAGTGCCATATTTTGAATTTTAGTAGTAGATTATTATTATTATTTTTTTTTGTAAATTGTTGTATACTTGTGGATTGGATTTGAGATGTGTATAGTGGGTTTAGGGATCTAAGTTGTTTATTTTGTGTCATGGTTTTGGGATTTGAAATAGAGCTTGTTACTATATTTAGTATCTTGGAGTGAACTTCATTAAAAAAATCATGACCCATGATTGACTTTTGTTTGTTTGATTACTTAGTGAACTATTCTGAAGTTTTGGATGATGGGTTTTGTATTAGATTGTAGCAATTCTTGTGTTTGTTTTCTTTATTGTTTTGGGTGTTATAGGTTTTGAGAGTGACTGGTATTTCCTGATTTAGATGATTGGTATCTCTCTTGATCCACTCTATTAGTTGATATACTTTCATTTTGGAACTGTTGAATTGTTGTTTGTTGCATCTTTTATGTTTAAGGATGAGCTTGTTATTTGAATTTGAAGTTTTGGAGTTTAGTTTTGATGATGAACAACATAATACAATGAGATGATGTGAGTGAATTGAATTTGGCAATGAAGTAATTTTTTGATCTTGTGGATTTGTTGCACTGTATTTGGCTGAGTAGGCATTAAGCTTTAATGGACTGTGCTTGAGAGACGTCTGTCAGGAGATAGGTTGTTGAATTTGAGGATTTGTTCACATTTTTCACTAAAGTATATGCTTGATTTGTGGTAATAGAGGTTGCATTCTTGTTTTTAGTCCGGGGCAAGGTAATTCCCGACACGTAAAGAGTGGTGAGAATCGAACCCTGTCACAAGGACGAAAGGTACAACTTTCCGCCCCTAGGCAACCAATAATTCTCAGTAATGGGTTAATTCTAATATGAAAAGATTGCATTAAATTTGGGTCAAAAAAGGGCTTTAAATGTAGGAAATTTGGTGGTTTTACTGGTACATAGGGGCAGTGATATTTGATATTATGATGTTTTAATATGTTGGTCCTAAATCTAGGGAACAAGTTTTTCTCACAACTGAGAGAAAATAGACAAGAGAATAGAATAGGCGTTGAATTTGGTGAGCTAGTTTTTAAATTGCTTGTATTGATGTCTTCTGCGATGGTTTACGTTCTACTTTTCTACCATAGTGTTGCTTAGGATTAACATTGTTTGGTTCCAATGTGCAGTCGATGATGGACGCTGATACTGATATACACTCTATTAATGTTGGGGTTACTGATCAGAATGGTGTTCAATATGATCATTACAGCTCGGGGGATGAAAATGTTGCGGTAGAGGTCCATGGCAGTCCTGACAGCACTTTGGTGGGTGTTGGTCATGGTGGTGAAATAATTGGCAATGGAATGGTCAGTTCTTTGAATGAAGAAGTGGAAGAATTTACCGATGTACATGTGGAAAACAGTGGTCCTCCAGCTTCTAAGGTACATTGCTTCACTCATGGTTACTTGATATGTATTACTAACTTTTAAGTGTACGATTGAATAATAATTTAGGAAGGGAAGAGGGGGAGTGGAGCGATGGGAAGGGAAGGGAAGATTGATACAACATTTCATTACCGTAAATCTTCAATGCTATTAAATGACTCCCACATACCCTTGTTTGATAATTCTTGTTTGTGGTAGTAAACACCATCTGCAACTTTACATACTTTACATAAATAAGAAGTGCACATGGTTTAATAAGTCATTCTAATCTAAAATTAAATAAGTATGAATCTTTAGCCCTATTAAGGGAAGGGACGGGAAGGGAAGAATGATTTTTTTTTTTTAACTTTTTAATGTTGGAAAGATTTGTTTTGTATGATACATAAAGGAGTTTTGCTCTCCAATTTCCTTTCCAATGATTTCACTTCTTACCACGTTTTGGATTTAAAAGAAGGAAATGCCACGCCTCCTTTTGCCTCCCGTTCCTTTTCCCTTCATTTTCTCTCAAGTCCCATCCTTAGTTTTAAAAAGCGTGCCTCGCTTTGTGCCTTGTGTGCCTCGAGCTTAGGCTCAGCTGAAAACGCATGGCTAGGTGAGGCAAAGCCCATTACAAGAGGTGAGCCTTGTGGGTCTCAATGCGCCTCCTTGTTGGGCTGGGTTATTAACTTATGCTTGTTTTTTAGAAACCGTTGCTTCTTTAAGAAAAACAAAAGGCATGCTAGGAAGAAAATAATTGCGGGAATTCTTCATATTCTCATTATAATAGTTTTGTGCTAAAGCGGTGTTTACCGCAAGGATAATGAATGTTTTCAAATTTGTTGATACTGAAATATGAATTGTCATGTTGTTTGAAATATTATATATGTGTTGAGGACCTTTTGCGCCTCGCCTACAAAACGCTCACGCCTTCACCCTTCGCTTTGACCCTAGGCTCTAGGACCTTTTGCGTCTCAGTGTGCCTCGCGGGTTTTAAAACTAAGCTCCCATCCAAACACTAACACTAGCTTGTTGCTTATTGTTGATTTATTGGTTTGTAGGGAGTGGAAACAGCAGAAACTACTGCTGTGAAGGAGCCCAAGGCACAGACTAGTCACGTTAAGGGGAAAAGTGAGAAGCCTTCAAATGCAAAACATGCTAATGTGACTTCAGTTAAGAAGAACATTAGTAATATAAAAGTAAAGGTTACTTCTAATGGTAACTTATCGGACATTGCACGTACAAAACAGCCTATTGCAAAGGCTAGATCTTTTAATGATCGTCAAGCTTCTCATAGTAATCCAAGCAAGACGACAAAGCCTGTGACAAGCAACCCTCAAAAAGCTAAGGTGGATATTGTTTTAGTCGATATAAACATTTTTCCCTTTTCCTGCTCACGAATAAGATTATTTCTCAGTATATTTTAGTGATCTTTGGTTTAACTTCTACTAATGGTTGATTATTCTTATTATCCATTTCCAGCAGCCGCTGATATCTGAAACGATGTCTGTGCACTCTGAAGGCACCGTGTAGGTTTCATTGCCATATTTTTTTGCTCTTTTCATGCGCCTTTTTTTAATACTTTTTGTAAAATTTATGGTGTTGAATTTTAAGAATTGAAGGAAAGGGAGAGATATAATGAGTCCGAAGAAATAACTATTTGTCTTGTATATGGAAAGGGAAAGATGTTTTCCATATGCTTCGTTTTCTCCAAAAAGAGGATGAAGCTTTTGTCTCTCCCCCCTCTTTCCTTTAAAATTGTCTTGCCTTAACAAAGTGATCATTTTTGTGCATTGGAAACATGTGATTACAAAAACTAGCTGTTTTATTTAGAATAATCTGCAAATTACAGCCTTAAAGTTTAGGACTTTTGCAAACTATTGCCACCAATGTATCAAAGTCTACAGCGTCCAAACCAAATCATAAAATTTCGACCACTTGACCTAAATTGCTACCACTAAAATGGTCGGAATTATGTGATTTGTCCTGAATGCTGTAGACTTTGATACTTTGGTGACTATAATTCGCAAAAAATAAACATTGGGGTTGTAATTCGCAAAAGTTCTAAACTTAAAGGCTGTTATTTGCACATTATTCTTTTATTTATAATCTTTTTTTTGAATTTAGATAATCTTAGTATATGAGACATTTTCTTAAGTTGATTTGTTATTAGCAACTTGCTTTTGACTTGAAAGGGTCGAAATGCAGTGAGAAGCCAAAATTGAAGCCTTTGAGGAAAGAAACTACATCCAAAACGGAAACAACCGAAGAACTTGTAGAGTATCCTTTATAATTTTCATCTTACCCCTCCCCCGGTTTCTTCCTTATTCTGGCAAGGGTATTAGATTTGATGTTATCAAGGTTGATAATTATTTGAATGCTTATAGCCTATTTCCGAGTTGATACGTCAAATTTTCCTTAATTTTATTACAGAAGTCCCACTGCATCAGACGGTAAGTCTCACAGAGTGGGTAAACTTCCATCTTATGGTTTCAATTTTAGGTGTCATGAGCGAGCTGAAAAGAGAAAAGAGGTTTGTGACTGCTCATCTTTTTCTCGAGATTTGATTCACTTTTGTTGACAATGTGCGTAGCTGACATGGGTTTTGGTCGCCGATTGATATTGGGCAGTTTTATACCAAACTCGAGGAAAAAATACACGCCCAAGAAGTGGAGAAAAGTACTATCCAAGCAAAGTCCAAGGTGCTATATTGTATTATGCCAACATGTTTTTATTCTTTCGTCGACAAGAATTTGTTATTACATGCTACTTTTGTTTATAATAATTCTACAGGAAACTCAAGAGGCTGAGATTAAGATGTTTCGGAAAAGTTTAAACTTTAAAGCCACACCGATGCCTAGCTTTTACCAGGAACCTGCACCTGCTAAAGAGCTAAAGAAGGTAAGATAATTCAACTCTTGATCATTTGGCTTTTTTCATCGAACCTCTATATATCCGACACACGAATTCTCAGCCGACATGGTTAGTGAGCTGTGACTAGGGGTGTTCAATGGGCCGGACAAGGGCCTTTTAAAATTGGGAAAATTACTTTTAAAACTCCCAACTATTCGCGATTTAAATATAAAACTCCCAACTATAGATTATTATTCAAAACTCCCAACTTTAGGCCCAATTTAATTTTAAAGCACCGATACAATTTCATAAGTTGTTTAACCGGTTACGTTTTTGCTAAAATGAGAGGGTACGTGAAGGGTCATGTAAGGTCAAAATGGTAAGGTGATTAATAAATACAATTGGGTCTCACTACTTCTTTACTAAAACCAATTTACACGGTTATAAGTCATCTTGGACTTTAAATATAAAATGGGCTTAAAGTTGGGAGTTTTAAATATTAATCAATTGTTGGGAGTTTTATATTTAAACCGCGCATAGTTAGGAGTTTTTAATGTAATTTTCCCTTTAAAATTTTATATGGGCTTTATTTGAGCCGGGCTTGAAAAGCCTGGTCTGGCCCATTTTCATCTATAGAACTTATTATTATTATCCGCATTGATCAATTTATAATAACTAAATTATCGTTTATAATAGTTAAATTGTAAAAATTTAATAATCCCCATTAGTGTCGCATGATTCGTTGTTTGCCTCGCGAATTGCAAATCGTAAAAGCAAATTTTGGTCAATTTTAGGCTATTTTTGAACCATTTCAAGCGTATTGCGAATCCAAAAGGCAAATTAACTAGCGAATTATGTTGCATTGATCCCCATTGTCATTGTAATTTATAATGATTGTAGAGCTCTTTTTTCCTATTTATAAAGGCCCGTTTCCGGCCCTTATTAGGCCCTTTTATAGTTGGTCAGCTCTTTTGAGTGTTGCATTCGGGACTCAATTTTACTTCTGTTTTGTCGTGTCTTGTCATACGGTATGAACATTTTGACGAGTCTTTAGTTTTGGGTATGGCCGAATGGGTTAGATGTATGCAAACGTTATCATCCTTAATTACAAACCAAACAGGATTTTAGTTGATTAATGATTTTAAGATCTGTGTAAGTTTCCTTACAAATCCTTGTCCCCCATGAATCAGATACCGACTACACGTCCTAGATCACCCAAGCTTGGCAGAAAAAAGAACTCATCGTCAGTCGAAGGCGAAGGAGATGGTGATCAAATCCATCGACCCGGAAGATTAAGTCTGGATCCAAAGGCGGTCACACAAACCACACCCAGCAAAGGACCTTCACCTGTCCAGCCAAAGCGGCCTCAAAGGAAGTCCCTTCCTAGATTGCCATCCGAGAAGACACGTCTCTCGAAAAACGCTAAAATGCAGGAAAACACAATGAACGGATCTCCACCTATAGCACGCGTTGACGAAGAGGGTCCTTCCTCTAACCCAAAATCTGCGCCTATCGCCCATGTCGAAGACGAAGATTCTCTCTCTAATCCCGCGTACATTGCTCCAATTGCTCACGCCGAGGAGGAAGCTTCAACATCCGACCACGATGAAACTCATGTTCGAGTCGAAACCGAGGCTATCGGGGAAGAGCAAGCTCACGCCCAACTGCCGACAACGAAGCAAGAGGCGTATTAAGAACATCGAAAAGATCCTGGGTGCAATCGGATTGATTCGCCTCCACAAAGTGTCGGCTTAGTAAGAACACGAATGTGAAGTCGTTAGCAGTTTGTCCATAGTTCGGGTTAGGGTCGATTGTTCGTGCTTTACAAGACTTTCCCGTCGAATCGCTTAAATAGTCTGCATTTGCACTTTGTTTGGGTTGTCATATTACAATTATAAGTTGCTTCTTTTTAATGGTATGCCATTGAAGTATGGTTGTGGGTAAATTTTGTGTTTTTTCTCATTGTAGTTTATGATACATATTGATATAATGTAGTTTATGGGGGGGATGAGTATGACTAAATTGAAAAATATGGTTGTAGTTTGCATTTGGATTTTTGAACAATGTTTTCTTTTTTTTATATGTATATTTAAAATGTTTATTCTTATTTCTTTCTAAACATTCTTTTGTTGTTTCAATATGAAGTTGAGTTGAGTTTCCGTGGCGGACCTATGCACGTAGAATAAAATATATTTATGTGAAATTTTGTTAGATTAAAGTAAAATTGTTAATCTCTGATGTTCATCATTCTTCTTTGAGTAGAAAGATCTAAATAAGGTTTTCGATAGATAAGTAGATTATAAAATATATTTATAAGAGATCTTATTAGATTTGACTTAATTATTATTTTTAATGTATTATTTTACATATTTAGAGATATTGAGTCTAAAAAATTGATCTGGAAATGGTGGGAGAAAAAAATAGCATATTACTCCTATATTTTATTGTTATTTTGTCAAATTCTTTACATATTATCCATTTTTGAATACTTTCTAACCAATTCTTCACCTCTCAAACACTCAAATTCGTTTAATTTATCCATCTAACTGAATTCCTTTAATTATATATGACTAAATTTTTTGCATTGATTTTTATTTACCCTTTAAATATTTACACTCAATCTAAACAGACCTTAAAAACAGCGAATGTTGTTAGACCACGTGAGGATGTTAAACAATTCTTGGAATCATGTTAATGACGAATATTTATAGAGATTACACTTTTAATAAAGTTATTATACCCTTAAAATTTTAAAAGATGACAATTTAAGATTTGTTACGAAATTTGTGAATAGGGTTTTGTCTTTATTTGTTGTCTTTAAGAATCTCTAATTAAATAATTTCCAAAAAAATCTTTAATTTAAATAAATTATTATAAACATAATATTTTCTTAATGATTTGATATCTTTTTACGTTAGCATATGATCATCTTCCTAATCGTTCTTGATTTTGACCCCTTTTTTTTATATAGGAAATGCCTGATTATTCTCAAGTTGAGGGACTACTTTTGGCCGTACACTTCTTTATGGTTATAAGTTGCGGCCATCCTTTCCTCCCCATACCCTATCTATAGTTTTCTATGAGTGGACATGACGATGATGAAATGCTTGATTTAACTTGCATATACTTTTATAATCTTTTATTAGTATTGATTCTCCACTCATGTATTGTCAAATGGACTTTTGACAACGGTTACATGTAATTTTTGTAATTAGGAATTAAAGATATATATTCTCATGCAATAAATAATATGTTATTTTTTTATTTTATATAAATTGAATTAGAAAAATTGACAATTATAAATATAAATTTCTATTGTATGAATGATATAGTAAATTAAAATTGTAATCTGTTAAAACAATTAAAATCTGAGAAAGCTCAATAAAGCCGCTATTTAAAATTTTTTAACTTTTTCATCAGATAGTACGATATGATATCATTATCATACTCAGCAATCAGCATATTCCGCCCATAGAAAACTATGGTCAGGATTGGGGAGGAAAGAACGGTAGCAACTCATACGGTCATATCCATAGAGGAGATCACGGCCAAAGAGTCCCCGACTTGAGAATAGTACGACATGATATGATATCTATTATTAGGTTAATTGACAACTAACATAACCTATAAACATTGTGGAAAGAAATTTCCAACAAGGGCCATAAATTTGGTGAAATCTCAATGATATTTTCAAGCCAAAATTTGTGATTGGTTTTGTTATGTCAATTATTTGATCATTGTAGCTTCCAGTGGATCATTACTTGGTCAGATTAGACACCCAACCAATTCCATGTTCTTTTGTCTATGCACCCAAATCATTCTCTTTAGTGGATCTTTCCATTATTTTTCATGTGAAATTAAAGCTAATTTCAATTATTGTTATAAAACAATAATTAGATTCTTGTGTTAAGTACGATTTATTAGTTTATATAGTCGACTTTGAGAGAACCGGGCAATTACAATAGAAAAGTGACTAACATAATATCGATAATCTTCTATTACATTAAAAAGCCGTTGCAAAGTACAAGTTCATACAAAAGGGCGCTCGTAAAAATGAGGCTTGGCAAAACTCGATGAAAAAACAATCCCACCCCATTCGAGAGGTTAGAGATTGTAATGGCAGCTCGATCTAGATTGTGCTGCCATGGCCAAAGACCCCGACAAAACAAGAACACCATACTTTGAACTTTCAAAAGCAACGGTTGAACGATGAACCAACAAATGCCGACCAACAACACTCGGGACGACTTGGTAAAAACCGACACAAAGACTAAAAAACAAACACTGATGACTGACACGAGAACTCAGCCCCAAGGCCAAGCTAAAACTTCTTTTTTTTCGTTTTTGGTTTTTCGATTTTTTTTTGTTTTTCAATGAAGGTCCAAAACCCAGCAAAAGATTAGACGAAGGCTAGACGATTGAACCCGGAAAGCAGTTAACAGTATTCTCAGGCATCTACGACCGATAAGAATCAGGCACCAAAAAAGAGCCCGAATTCTTGAAACAGATTTCCTGTCTTGAGGAAACCTGCAAAAAAGGGATGTAATCGGTCGTTTCTTCCTGGAAAAAGACCCATGTCTCCGGCAAAAGGCGAGCCTGTTTTAAAACTGATGGACCCAAAAACTAAATACGAACTTAACCTATTCACTTAATGTACTTCTGAAGCTACTTAAATAATCCGAAGAGCATCGAAATGATTTGCGCTTAGGAAAGGATGTCGCACCTAATGAGCCGATCCTCGAGCATATCAGTGACGGTGCTGCTGATCGAGTTGCAGTTTTGAATGTTGAGTCCCATAAGAGACTGACCCAACTTCGCCAAGAAAGGCAAGCACTTGTCGGAGATCATCGAGCACCCGGAAAGAGAGAGGATCTGTAAGCTCAGATGCTTCGAGCGAGCCAAAGATGCGACACCAAAGTCGGTGATAGCGCACTTAGAAACATCGAGTTCATTGAGCAAAAGGCAATCATCGGCAATAGCCACCAACCCTGTATCAGTAACCTTACCACAACCTTCAAGGTTCAACAACTCTAGGGTTCCGCCATGAAACTTTGCCAATGCGATTACAATGTCGTCGGTCACATTAACACAGCCAGCGAGACCCACCTTGACAAGACCGGCACCAGCATCACAACTCTCGATAAGGGATAGAAGACCGGCATCGGTGATGGAGGGAAGACCGTTAAAGTTTACACATTGCAATTGAGGGCACAACTTCGCCAACATAGCCAAGGTCATGTCTCCGAGCCCAGGGCAGTTGCTGATTGTCACGGAACGAAGTGGGGCGGATTTGTTCGGGAGGGGGAATCCCAACACCATGTCCTTGAAACCAAAGCAGCTAGACATAGTTACATCCTTCAACTTAAGACCACAGTTCAATAAAAGACCAAAAAACCCGATTTGGGTGATCCTGTGGCACTCCTTAAATTGTAGGCTTTCAAGAGACCTTGCAGCTTTGGCGAAGGAAATCAATCCATTGTCGGACAAGAAAGCGCACTTCTTCAGAACAAACTGCTTCAAATTGGGACAGCCTTTTCCCAAAGCTTCGACTGCAACGTCTGTGACTCCTTGGCACGACGAAATGGTGAACGACTTAAGATGTTGAAGACCCTGGGCATTACCCATGACCCAGAAACCCTTTTCATTCACATTTTGAAGGTTGGCCAAAACAAGATCAGAAACAACTTTTCCGTAATGACCGATCACTGCAAGGGAAAGATCGGTAACATTCAAACCCTGAAGCTTCAACTTGGTGAGGACGAAAGAAGCCGATGACATCAAAGTTGCGATACCCTGATCACCAACAAGCGGGCAGTCCTTGATGGTAACAGATTTAAGGTTTGGGCAGAACTGCCCAATAGCTTGCAAACCTTCATTACCAATAAGTTGACAACCATCAATACTCAATGAGGTCAAGCCGGAACAATTCTTGGCGATAGCGATCAAACCCTTGCTGGTAATAGACGGGCAGTTGCAAAGATCAAGTTTCTCAAGGCGACGACATCCATTAGAAATCTCAACTAGACCTTCATCTCCGATAGACGAAACATTCCAGATTGAAAGACTCTTAAGAGAAGGGCAGCATCGAGAAACAGCCTTCAAACCAAGATCAGTAACTCCACGAACAGAGTTCGTTCCCCTGATCATCAGCTTACCTAATCCACCACGACCACCACTTCCCACAGCCGCAGCAGCAAGTCTAACATCGGTGGCCTTCTTACCCTCCAAACTCCTAGTAAGAAACCCATCGCTCTCGATCTCCTCACCCTCATCAGCAGCAACCTTATTCTTGTTGCACAGATCCTCACAAGGGATGCTACTAACAAGCATAAGCCAGCGTTTCGAAACGCTGGCACAAGAGCTCCTTTCTTGGTCTCCCGGCAAACGCCTGAAGATCTCATACAAACACTCATCTGGGAGGGAATCAAGAGAAACCTGCTTTTTTTGCCCTAAAAAGTCTCCTCCAACAGGGGCATTGATCCTAGCTCTTTTGTTTGGGAAGTAAACATCCACATGGTTAACAATACCAAGGGACAAAAAGCTACCAGCTTCCTTGGGGTTTGAGTATATGGATCCCCCATGGTAAAATTCCTCATTTCCTGACAATCCAAACACAAAAACTATACTCAGTCGATGCTTTTCCACTACAAAAATTCCATATTTTGTAACTCATACCACAATAAAACTAATCTAGAAATCCCTAACTTGACTATTCATTGAAAAATATGTTTACTTTACATGGGTAATTCATTTCATAAATCATAAAAAATACTTCTATATATGTAGTAACTGATCATGGAAATTAACCCAAAATCAATCATCACAAGTCCAATATTTACAGGAAATTTAATTGTTCATCATAGGGCTTTAAAACATTTAAACAGAAAAGATCTTTCTCCAAGAACACAGGGAAATCATGCAAAATCAAATTCAATAAACCCTAGAATAATCAATAGCAAAAACTACCAAAATACCCAAATTTAAGTAATAAACCCAGATAAAAAAATCCAAACTAGTTCTAAAATCAAAAACCCCAAAACAATTGCATAAAAAAATCAGCAAATTAAAAGAAAAAAAGAAGGATCCATGAACATACCACTGTAATTGACGATCTGAGACATGTTGAAAGCAGAATAAAAACCTCAAAGAGGCAAAAAAGGTGTGAGCTTGATGAGTGAAAGAAGCCACCAGAAAATAAACCCAGATCCTTAATAAACCCAGAAATTAAAACAACAAAGATGAATGAAAATTGGAAATATTCAAAATTCATGAGAAGAAAAAATAGAGCATAAAGAAGGAAACCCTATTGAAATAGGGCAAAAAAAGTTGTGGAGGAAGAAGGAAAAGATGAAAGGGGGAATGAATGAATGGTGAAGCAATGGAAAAAATGATACTTTGGATGTGTTTTTATCTTAAGATGTTGTCAATGGAAGAAAAAAAAGTGGGTCCCAAGAAAAATATTTAGGGTTAAATTAAAAAAGTATAAGAATTAATGAGGAGAAAGGAAATGCATGATTCATATACAAGGAATTTGGGGATTGTGGGGGAGAGAAAAGAGATACATACATCATACATGCAAGTGCATTGAATCTTGCTCAAAAACATGAATTCTTTGCTCCCATCCCTAAGCTATCACCAAGACCCCCACTTGTCTATATGACCTTCACTATGGGTGAAGTGAAAAGAACCCAAGGTTTGGTACAAGGTGTATTTTAAAAAAAAAAATTAAAAAATTTTTTACGCTGATTATGTTGTTGGGTAAATGGCTTTTTTGTTAGCTTTGGAACTTTGACTTTTTGGTTGGTAAACAGTCAAATTTTAAAGATAACAACCAACACTTAATAAGAGTGGAAACGTTAAAACGGTGAATTGAACGGAGATTGACAAGAATTTAAGGGAAAATGCTACGGTAATTAGTGGAAAAATCTTATAAAAGTGCTATCACTGACGTTTCATGAAAGTTCGATGCTACCATATGAAGTTTTCCTTTAATTTATAATATGGTATGAGTTTGGTGGTTGATTAGTAAGGACAAAATGAACTATTGCCCTTAAATTTTTGATATATATGTAACAATATGAGTTAAGAGTTTGTAATGAACTTGAATTAAATTTAAGCATGATTTACTTTTTTTGTTATGTAGGGAGTGTGAATTATTGGGTTTGTTTTTTTAATGAAATAGCTAAAATATCAACAATACAAAACAAGAAGTTTTATATTATTTATAACGCCTTATGGTTATAAGAACCTTTTTATTTTTATCTCTTGGCCCAAAAATATATAAGATGACACTGGGTATGACCGTATGAGTATGTAAGACCACAAAATCTTGTGAGAGACAGTTTCTTTGAAAGACGACCATCTCTAGTTGAGCCGGTCCATTATGTATTTTTAAAATATTATAAGCAGGCATTAAAAATAATATAAGTAAACATTTAAGATATTAAAAGTAGGCAGTAAGGATATGATAAGTAAACAAACAATAATGTAAGTAGTCATTAAGAATACGGTGAGTAGGCATTAATTTTTATGAGTTGGGCTTGAGATACGACTTTTAACGAGATGGTCTTCAATCCATCATTAAGTTTTGGGTACTAAATTAAACTTTTTTTTTTCCCTAAAATAATTATGATGATGTATACATATTGAATAGAAAGATACATGTAAGTACGACTTGTTTAAAGAGTTGGACATATTAGCCTCCAATAGTTAGATAATTAATGTTTTGGGTAACATGTTTGTTCCTTAGTATCCCCACAATACAAAGGTTAAAGAAAAGCTGTCAATCATCATCATATCCAATATATTCCGCTTATAGAAAACTATGATCGAAATCTAAAAAGAGAAGAAAGACGGCAAGCTCATAAACATAGAGAAGAGTGCGGTCAAAAAGTCTCTCGACTCGAGAGAGGTATTCAAAGAATGAAAAACCTGCAACTTAAAAAAACGTAAATAGAAAACGAACAAATAACTAAAATAAAGGTTAAAAGAAAAGTCATCCCATCAATTCTAAATGAGAGACTAAGTAAGCAAGGATGCAAACAGACCAGAATTGACATTCAAATTTTGACATTTAGAAAATGCAAAGAATATTTTAATTGGTATAAGGTGAGCCAAAGGCGAAGCACCAATAGATGGACGATATTTTTTGTCACTTAATTTATTATGTGTGTTTTTAAATTTTTTAGGCTAAAAATAAATAAAATTAAATTTAAGTTAAAAAATGTAAACTAATTAAAATGATATTTGAGGCCAATTAATTTTTAGTGGTCTTGTACAATCAGGTAATTTGTACTTGTCCGAAATCACCCATGACAAGTGAGTATATGTCAAGCCAACTCGATCACTATTTTTCTTTGTTATATGTTAATTACACAATTAAATATAATAAAGGAGTTTAGTTATAGTTTTGTATTTATTTTATAACTATAATTATAATGTTTTTTATACTGTTACTCTGTTAGGTCATTGAGTTTTGACTGAATCGTAGATGTATAAACTTGGTCCAAGTCGATCATATTGGTTGCAACATCCTTATAGCTTTAATGTGAATCTTCTATATATCTATATGTAAAGTGAGTTTGGATGTGAAGACATATATTAGACTCATAGCTTACTCATTTACATTTTACATTTAAATACAAATCTATTAGTTCTCCCAAAATTAGACTTATATTTTAGAATTAACGTTGAATTTAAGTCAAGTCTAATAAATTCTGAACTCTTAATCACCTCTACTCATCAGCATACATACAAACATACATATATAAAATCAACTATATTTCAATATATAACATATTTTAGAGTACCAACTAAAAATTTAAACTGATGATATATTATACACTCTAATGTTGTTGGATTACAAGTTCTTATGTATTATTTTAATTAAGGTGGAGATTCTACTTCTTTTGTCCATTGATATGCCCTCTTCTAAGTTCTAACATCATCCATCAACTAAAAATTTTAATTAAAGTCTTACATCCATAAAGTATGATCCATTAAAAATTACTATTCAATCTCAGTATAGTTAGAATTATAGAGTATTTATATATAAAATTTTGTTCTATTGCTCCCTTTAACATATACTAAATTAAATATTTTATAATTTTAGTGTAGGAAAATAGGAAATATAATAAAATAAAGATATTATTTTAAGAATATTACTCCCTCCGTTCTTTTTTGATTGTCCTATTTGAAGATTTCACACAAATTAAGAAAGATGAAATTTTTGTAGATAGAGGGTATTATTTTATTAAGAAAAGTGGAATCTTTGTAGATAGTGGGTATTATTTTATTAAGAAATGTGAAATCTTTGTAGATAGTAGGTATTATTTTATTAAAATAGTGGCGTGAATTAATAATTGTATTGGTATTATGAGAGAGAAATGGGGGTTAAATGAGGGATAAAGAGAGTATATGAATGGAAAAAAACTTTCCAAAATAGGAAAGTATTCTAAATAGGACAAACTTATGAAACTGCCCGTAATAGTAATGTGGACAAACTTAAAAGAACAGAGGGAGTATGTTTTAAAAAATTAAGAGATATCTTTAATATAATTTGAATATCAATGTTATTTTATTTCTTAAATATCTAGGTTTATATATATATTTTGTTTTCTTATTTTATGTCCTAATCATGTATGAATAGAGGTGTTCCTCCTATTGATAAATTAATAGTACAAATTAAGCATTCAAAACTCAAATTAGTCTTATTTCTGCATTATGATTTTCTACTATTTTTTTTTTTGAAGATTATGATTTTCTACAATTAATTCTTCTATATTTGTTTTTTGATCGCATGATAACTAGATTGAGAAAAGGAGAAGAATTAGGCAAAAATCGAACCAAAATTCATAATAAATGATACTTAGTTTTTCAACTGACACAAAACTTGATTTTTATTTATTATTATATTTATATTAATATTTTTTTTGATTAAATATTATATTAATATAAGTATGTTACAATATAAGCATCCACTTAAAAGTATCACGTGCATATATCATCTCTCTTGCTGGGTATATTGAGGAACTCTTTCCTAGGTACACTTGTGCTTAACGTACCATGAGAAGTTTCTTTCACCTGAATCATTATTTTTTCTTGTTTTTTTTGGAGGATTTTCCAGTTGTATGCAAGTTGGAATTTGCGTTAATTTGGTAATTAAAATTTATTAAATATATACTCAACTTGCTAAACCTATTCATATACTTCCCCGTTCCATTTTAGTTGCACCATTGGATTTGACACAATATTTAAGGGTTGTCAAACTAGTATAGTAAAAGTAGGGATGATGTATGATTGATGGTGATATGTGCGGTAGAAATAAAAAAATTTATTATAAATAAATATTGGTTACGACTTGTGGGTATATTAAATAATTAATGAGATGATGTATGATTGATGGTGATATGTGGTAGGAATAAAGTGAGGATAAAATAAGTAGATTAATTTTGCCAAAAATAATAATGTTGCAAGTAATGTGAAACTTCCAAAAACGGTAAGTGTTGCAAGTAAAATGGAACGGAGGAAGTACTTTGTTGTTCCATAATACTTGCTATATTTAATTTTTTAAGGCAATTTAATATACTATTTTATTCATTTATATGTCGAATTATACACATTCAAAAATTGTAAAAAGTTTATATTATGAAAGTATGCAATTAGACGATTCAAACAAGATCCTACTTGACTATATCATTACTTACATATTAGTAATTAACCGCAATATATAAAATAAGCTTAAACAATGAATAGTGCCCAAAAACAAAATGTAGCAAGTATTTTAGAACAGAGTAAGTAAGTAAGAGTATCAACTTTGTCCTTAGGTGTACTTTTCATTTTAATTTTTTTCTTTATTTTTGTAATATTTATTATATTTCAAATAATATTCTTGTTTTTTCTTTAATTCTTATTAATAAATTTTTCAATTTTTCTCACTTCTTTTCTATCCGCATAATTTATTAGTCCCAACAATAATTTTTCGGAAATTTCGTGTGATGACCCTGAGTTTTTTTGTTTTTCCACGTAATGACACTAAAATTCCAACTTTTCCATGTGTGGTAGACAAAATATTGAATTTTTGGTTAAATTAAGTACTAATTTCGACTGGATTACGAAACATGTGGACAATTAGGATAATCGTGACGTCTATTATTTGAAAAAATAAAGTCATTATGTTCGAGAAAAATAGTGTAAAGTTAACAAAAAACGCTTCCATTTTGAGAGCTTAGGTCACCACATATATTAAAAAAAATTTGTCTACCACGCAGAAAAAAGGATAATTTAAGATTAGAACGTTCATAATTTTTTAATATTTTTGCTAATTGTAAGTGATGCCAACTCTTATAAGAGAGGGAGCAAGTACATTCATCACATTGTCAATTCTCACATAGGAGTAGATTCTAAATCTCTTATAATTCTCACATGCCAAGGCTGGCAATTTATGCAAGTTGCAAAATCATACTCCATAATCCATATAATAACTTCCTACTATATCACTTTTTCACTTTATAGGATATTCGTTATATTTAACTTTTTTTACGTATTTTAATGTTTTACTTATTTATATACTATATATATTTAAAAAGGGTAAAAAAAATTAATAGTGAAAATGTAGGATTAGACGATTTGAACAATATCTCACATGACTATATTTTCTCTTATATACATTAGCCACAATATATAAAATAAACTTGAACGATGAATAATATCAATAACCGTAATGTTGCGAGTATTTCAGAACGGAGAAAGTACTTTCATCGTTTCGTTTAAATACAAATATTAAAAAATTAATTGGTTGATAACAAAATACTCCATCATTAGTGTCTAAAAATAATGATAAAATATAAGAATTAACGAATATAAAGTGGAACAATTTATAAGTTATTTTATGACATATATACATATCAATGTAATAATGAATGAAAATCGGATGAAAATAAATAATAAAATAAATATTATAAAATGGAGAAAGTATTTAATGCATCGTACAAGTTCAATCATCATAGAATATGTTATACTGAAAATAATCATAATGCATTATATTAAAACAATAGGTAATAAAAAACTTTTAACAATATATAGATTTTTTTAAAAGGATTAACACTAGAATTTTGTGCAACGTGTTACTCTTACATTACACGTTGTCCAGCCTAAAGCTACAAATTAATTAGGAAAATGCTGGTTTTGTTTTTGATTACTTCTATATTAGACTTAAATAGTTATAAAAGTAATTTTAGATGGTTAGAAAATAGTTATAAAATTAACAGGTACTCTCTTGAGAGACCGTTTTTTCTAAAGACAGCTCTCAAGAGTCCAACTCATTTTCCTTTTTTTTAGTAAATATAGTTGTCCAATCTTAAGACGTCTGTTGTAAACACGATCTCAAGTAAAAATTTGTGTAAAACCGATTATGAAAATAGTTGATTATACAAAAATAACGCTTTGATCCGATCCATCCATATTGTATACTAAAAGCATTATTTCCATTTAAAATAACATTAGTATATTCGATACCGAAAATTTTCCATCTTAAAAGTGCTAAAGCTAAATTAAACATTAACAATATGTCAAGTTAAATGATATTCAACAAATAATAAGAGAATATTATTTTATTTAATACTTTTTCCGTTCTTATTTACTTGCAACATAATTGACTTCCACACTATTCATTTAGCAAATTGACTTTTATATTGTCGGTAATCTATAAGTTAAAACATAGTCATATGAGATCTTGTTTGAATCGTCTGGATTCAAAGTTTATTAATTTTGAGTTTTCATAATTTTTCGATATGTATAATTAGAGATATTAACGATTGAATTCGTGCATTGGGGAATGTGAAAAAGCAAATGGTGCAAGTAAATAAGAACGGAGGTAGTATTAAATAATTTTCAGCATATATAATACTCTCTTATATTCATAGAGAATGAGACAATGTGTCATTTCTATTTTTGTTATTTTTTTACCCTTATTATAACAACAAATAAATATTAATATTTATAATCTCTTTACTCTCTAATTCTTTGTTATAGTTTTAAACAATCCCAAACATTTTAACCTACCAAATCCAACTCTCAAATATTGGTGTGTGCAAATTTCAAATTGGCAAAATAATTGATAAGGGCCTACTAATAATACTTCATTTTAAGGGTCCAACCTCATCCAACTCATTCAAACGTAAGTGGCACGTGTATAACTCTATCAGGCTTTCCTTTGCCATCTCCCCTAATTAATAATAATAATAATAATAATAATAATAATAATAATAATAATAATAATAATAATAATAATAATAATAATATTTGTTGAGTATATTTAGTTAGTTGATTACTATTTTTTATTAACGCGGGTTTAAGTTGTAGGCTTTCGAATAGTTGCAGGTGCCTCTTTTTTTGAAGACCCTTCTTTGAGCCGTGGGACTCTTTGACCATACTCTTCTATATGGGTATGAGTTGTCGTCTATCTTACCTCCCAGATCCTAATCATAGTTTGTCTATGAGTGGAATACAGTATAATAATAATAACAATATATAATAATAATAATAATATAGTAGCTATAGAGTTTGATTCTTTGAATCTAACTAATTAATCTTGGTCACAATATAACTGAATTCAATTAATTAATACTCGTATTAATTTAGTCCTATTTGGATTTGTTTATATTTATATTTAATTTAATCACTGATGGCCTACATGGCTACATTAGTGTGACTATTCAAACCTTGGTTTGCATGAGTCAAATTAATATTCATATTACATATATCCACTATATACAATATCAAATGTATTCGTCGTTGATCGTCTCTTGTTTCAATATTTTTATGCTTGTTTCTATAATAGGAGTAATTAATATACCAGGATAAAACTAGCAGTACTTGTAGACTTGTCTATGTGTCCTAGACCTTAGATAATTATGCCTACACTGTTACACATATACTTGCTATATTTGACTTTTTACGCAATCTAATGTGTTATTTTGATCATTTATACATCAAACTATACATATTTAAAAATTATAAAAAGTTAATATTATGAATTAACATTTGGTTGAATTGGTTTCTTGACATGTTCGAAATCTCACCCACCCTGTTAGAGTATATAACATATTTTGGGACCTCAACTATCAGCTTAAGCTTTTGGTTGAGTTGATTCCTTGACATGGTATCAGAAGCCAGAGTAACAAGAGGTCACATCACATGTTTGAATCTCAACCACCCCTCATTTAATTGGAATATTTAGCACCAGGTATGAGGAGAGCCTGTGTTGCATCCACACTTCTAGCCCAAAGGGCTCTCGTGTGAGAGGGCGTGTTAGAGTATATAACATATTCTGGGGCCTCAACCATCAGTTTAAGCTTTTGGTTGAGTTAGTTCATTGACACACTCCTCGCTTAAAGTTGAATGTTGCATCGATTATGAGGAGAGTTTGTAATGTATGAATGTATTCACATTTCTAGCCTAAAAGGCTGTAGTGTGACTTGGTTCATGTACCCCTATATATAAGTTTTTTTTTTAATTTGATTAGTCATTTCTTTAATTTGTTGGTTGATTACGATAATTAAATATGGAGTGCACTTACTTACATCAGGTTTAAGATTCAACTTAGCACACATGAAAATGGTTGCACGATCAACTTATTTTAATGATTAATCTTAATTAATTGCTTATATATAGTCTAATTAAACTATCATAATAATGGTTTAAAATATATATAGATGGAATATCCCATAATTTCGTTCTATATTACTCCATATTAAATCCCTTATGCTATAAAATTATAGTTTACAGTTGGACATTAATCATAAATTATATAATGATGAAGCTCAGATTACCCATATATTTAGTGTAATGCTAGCCATTTCATAAAGCGTATTTGAAAATAAAAAAATGCAAAGTTTTTTTGGCAATCAGAAAAAATTCAAATAAATGCGAATCATATATATTTTTTAGAAAATAAGGGCATAAGAGTATTCTTAAGGATTATTATAAAGCAAACTAAATTAAATTGTATAAATCTTAATAAAATGTTGAACCAAACCGTATTAAATTGAATGATTACTGAAATTTAAAGAATTTAATATTGTCTCTGTTGAAATATAAATCACTTTTTTCGCATAAGATACTGCATTTAATTCTCGTTGAATTCCCCCCTAACCCTCCCTTTTTCTCAAACTTTCCTATCATAAAAAAGGCCACTAAAATTTAGCTCTCTTATTTTCTTCCACAATAAATTGATGGTAAGTCCTTTTATAAATTTCTCAAAGAATATTTATATATGAGTATAATTTTATAATAAGAATCTAATCAATCATTAATCAAAAATAGTGATTCAACATAAGAATTTTATAAAGCATTGTTATCTCTAGTTTGTGGCTCAATGTATAGAGCATCTGAAGGTTTGGGGTTCGATCCCTACTGGGCGCAGATATCAATTGGGGGGCTTTTTGACTGCGCGCATCTCTCTGTACTCACTTCTTAGAGGAACGGGTAAGATTTGTCTGCATCTGTCAGGAAAAAGAAAAATCCCTCACCCGAACCCTATCTTGTGCGAGATACTGAGAGTGTGGTTTACCCTTTATTGTTATCTCAAGCATATGAGTGGGGATGCGGGCCAACAAAAAACATCTTCCACAAATGGCAAATGGGCCATTAAGATATCGGAGTATATAGTTATTTACTCTTCATTAACATCAATAGACAAGTTTTCTTGTTAAAGTGCCCCTTTGTGTATAGGATCATTTATAACATAACTCCACTTATTGGGATACTTGTGTTTTATGCTACATTCAAGTATTTCTAATTCTATACCAAACATCTTTGTAAGAAGTCTTAGCAACAAGGTTATCAAAATTGTCATTTTATTTAAAATTTACAAAACTTTCTAATGAAAACGATGTTTTTTCGAGAAGATGTGTGTGTTAGGTTACAGTTACAAAAACTATATATATTTATTCATATCCTAATCAACTGTCCCAGTAAAACGTACATATCAAGGAACACGTGACATGACCCTAATGAGTTGTCAAAACTAATAGTCTACGGGTTTGTCGAACTCTGGACATTTGTTTTAGAAAACAAATATGTTCTTTTTACATTAGAGCTAATTATCTTTATTCATACCCTAATCAACCATACCCACTTGTTATTCTCTCTCTATACCATAGAATTAAATTTATCCCATATATAATCTGTCTCATTGAGTTATTTTCATTTTTAATTATAATTCTTTTTTTTATTTTTATACGCATATCTAACTTGCATTTTAAATTTTTAATTTAATTCATAAAATTCTCTTACCTTTTTATAAAATATTTTATATACAGGATTTAGGCAAACTTTTTTCTTTTTTTTTTTTGAATATAGGCAAACTTATTCTTTGATGCAAATAAATTGGTAGTGGTGTCATGTATCGACCAATCTATGTTTCCTCTATCTCCAACATATAATGAAGCTTCCTCTTCCTTGAGGCCCCTATCCCACTAATATAATTATTATTATTTGATTATTTCTTTTAATAAAAATTCCCTTACTTTTATTAGTCTCCATTTTGATTATTTCCTAATAGATTTATGGGAAATTTTGTCCACCACAAGTGTGAATGAAAACAATATATTTTTTGGTGGGTAAAAGAACATGTTATTGGGTCAATCAGCACCAAATTCGTGGGCTAGATTAAAGGGCCAATAAATTCAGTCAACACTTTCGTAAAACTCATTTATGGGTGAAATTACCAAAATGCACCTGGAACAATTAATAATTATTTTACTTTTGAGAATCGAATTTTATTTTAATTTGAGCAAATATCACCATTACCAAATAAGTTCTGAGTTTAATTCTTACCTAATATTTCCCTTCCCTTAACCTACCTTGTAATCGAAAAATATTTACAACTATTTACTTCTACATACACCTAATTCCCTAACAATTTCAACAAAATTAATTTAATACTATCTCCTATTCAACCTATTAGTCCCATTTGGTTTTTCACACTTGCCGAGACAACATCTTTATCTTTAATATCTCTAATTGTTTTTAATTAAAAATTATAAAAAATAAATATTAATCTTTGCATTTAGACAAATCAAACCAGATCCCACATGACTATGTTTTAACTTATAAATTAAAAATAAAATACAAATTAAGAGTGATAAGTGAATAGTGAAAAAAATTAAATATTATTAATCTATTATTGAAAATTCATATTAAATTTGCCTTTAAGCTAGTTACTAATTTTTATTTTTTTTAGATTACAAGGTAAGCCAACTTTAAGCTAGATACCAATATTTTTTTCAGATTATAAAGTAAGTCGAATAAAGGGAAGGGCTAGGTGGATTCGATCCTAGGACCTTGCCTGTAAAAGACCGTATTTGCTCCAATTGAGACAATACCCAATTCTTTGCTACCGGCATTTAAAACGATCACACAAGAAAAAATATATATGTGACTTATTATTTCAAATGTCATCCGTTTCAACATTTTCCACCAAAACATAAACCCCAACTCTACCATTTTCCATTCAAATCATATTTTTCCCCCAAATCCAAAAATATGGTAGAGTTAGGGTTAATATCTTAGGGGAAAAGGTTGAAAATGATGATATTTAAAATGGTGAGTCAAATAAATAGGCATACAACAGTCTTATAGCTTCGAAACTAATGTTTGCTAATGTTTTTATGTGCAAAAAGGTCACGGTGGAACAATTCGGTAAACCTCAGGGTTACCACGTGGATTTTTTAAAAGTTTTGGTTACCACGTGGAAAAACCCAAACCTCAGGGTTACCACATGGAATATCCCAAAAATTATTTATATCAAGGTATGGAGATGTGACTTGTGAGTGTTGATAGCTTGAGATTTCCTACAACCTGCATGGAAGAAAGGTAAGAAATTGTTACTGATAGACAAACTCATTCTTACAGAAAATTAAGAATCGATGCTATATGACATATGTAAAAACGATCTTTCGAATCAAGTAGAAAAACAGACGAGATCTGGAGGGTTAATCGATCTTTCATGCTCGAGAGGTGAATATTTAGCTATGCCATTTACACTTGCGGAAAAAAAAATGCTAGAATGATCGATTTTCAGATTCTGGTAAAGTTTACTCATATAAGCCTTGTTGTTCCCAGACATCAACGAGAAAATCTACCATTTCCTGCGGACGAAAGGAAGATTGGTGATGGAAAACGATACTAATTTACAAGTACAATATGTTCAGGAAAACGAGAGCTTAATTTTTTACTTTTAGTCGATTCTTACAGGCAGAGGAATTGGTTCGGGAAAAGGTTTGCTCGTCTCAAGTAGATTCTCGTACGTAGTATCACAACTGCATAACACAAATAATTTATCAATTTCAAAGGAGCCGCAGTAAGAAAAACTCGGGTAAAGACCAGAATACACAAACAAGATCGGAACCACAAATAATTGACAATTTTATCTACGAATCGAGCATTAAAAAAAGTCCTAATACGAGCTGATCATGGGTGGCTGCGCCAAAATCGTAAGGGCAGCATATTTTCAGCTGGCCGAACTTTTGAAGACAAGTTGGGGTTGGGGTCTAGCTCGGATGGAATTTGCAGCCAGGCAAAGTAAGATCTGCCCACTGTATTATGGTTTTTCGGGACTTGTTCAGCCAGGATTTCAGATCAAACCCAAACATAGAGTGGGACTTACTCAACCTATGATCAGCTCGAGTGTCACATAATTGACTAATCTTCTCGCGAATCGCAAACCGGAAAAATCGAATTATAGTCTATTTTAGGCTATTTTTGGGCAACTAAAGCAAATCATGAATTCAAAAAGCGAATTAGCTAACACTGTCAGCTCTAAGCTCAAAGAATCAAGTCTCAATAAGGGAAAATTTTAAAAGAATTCATCTTTAAAGCTTCACCAAAGAGGGGCTATAAGGCATAGATCTTACTAATCAATAATTAAACGCGAACAAGACAATACTACAAGCTTTGTAAAAACAACTATAACATAAGGAAGTAAGTTTCGACATATCATATCGATTTTGCTTCTAATTATCGAGATACCGACATCAGTTCAAAAACAAATGTTAGCTTACTTTAAGAAATCAAAATGTTTTCATACCTTATTTTGGGTTCACGTATTATCGGCTGGTTGAGAAGCTTTCTGTCACCAACCCATTGCTGCCTTCTTTGGGTCCATAAAAGAAGGCCTGCGTCCACGATATTTACTAAAGTAAGGAGTCTAGAATGCTGTAGTTGCAGTGATGAATAGCTTCGAAATTAGAAACCAGTTTGCATCATCATTAGTTTGCCAAAACTAAGATGCTATGATATGATCGAGCAAGCACAACTAAACAACATTCCATAACCAAAGCGAGATTTGGGGGGTGGGGGTCGAATGAATGCAACCATGCCCTTGTAAAAAGAGGTTGCTTCTGATTCATCCCAGATAGCAAACATCATTTGACGCTAGTAGATGCACATATTTCAATACGCCGTTTAATATCCTAAACCAAAGAACTATAATCGAGCAAAAAACTGGTAAGATTGAAGAAAACAATCCTTGGTTTTTTACACTAGTAGATGCACATATCGAATATTGTACACCATTGACTTACCCAACACCCCTAACTGGCTCCTACCTACCTGGGTTTGTTGGGGGGGGGGGGGGAGGGTGGGGGGGGACAGGGGCGCATCTAGAACAGGGCTGGCATGGGCTACGGCCCGGGTCATGAAAAATAAAATAGTATGTTAAACTGATGTTCAGTGTTCGGTTTTATCATAGAATTTATTCATGGATTTTTTTTTCTCTCACACAATGAGACGTCATATAATATTGGCCCGGGTAATAATTTTTTTCTGGATTCACCCCTCCGGGGGCTGCGGATGTGTGCAGAGATACAATTCTAATAACACAGAACTTTTGCTTAACCCTTGATTGTTATGAAAAGGACACAAACATCAAACATTCCTCGAGGCTGCATTCTAAAGGTAAATAAATGACTAGCCCTTACACAATCCGAAATATCAAATTAATCCCTTCAAATGTTGCATAAAAATACATGATCAATCAATTTCATGTAAAATCGAAAGATGGGAAAGGGGCAATCCTGGTATATGGGAAGTAAAACAAGAGTAAAAATGGGAATTTTTAGAGAGTTCCGTTGGAACAAAAAGAGAAAAGAAAGCAGTTTGAAACCTACCATTATTTACAAATTCAGGATTGCTTCCGCTTCCACTACCACCTTGATCGGATTTTTGATTAGAAGTGCTCATAGATGAAATGCTTCTCTGTGACTTAACTGCGCTATTATCCATTTCATGTTTGCTGCGACTCCAATTATCTTCCGATATATTTGGTTTCTTCACTGTTCGACCTTGTATTTTCAGTCCTTTCGATGGTTCATCCACAACGGTGATAAGTTGTGGCTTAGCGCAACATCCAAGACAACCTCTGCTCTGTTACGAATCGGGATATAAAGTGATATGTAACACTTTCGAAGAGATGTCAATTAAATAAAAAATGGACAAAATATTTATGGAACCCAAGTCTCATGCGCATCAAAACCCATATATGAAGTTATCATTCAATCTTTCACATTTCAATTATCTAAGGTTCAATGATTCACATTACAAGTATTTAAGATTTATTGTAAAAACGCTTCAAATCACCTCACAAGAGATACACAAACAACAATAATACCAAAACCTTAATCCCAACACTATGAAACAAAATCGGATTGTATTGTATTGTATCAGCACAGTTGTAGCCATTTTCAATCTCTAGCTGAGCACTATGTTACTTGGACTCGGGTACTGATGTTGGATACCGGAACATGTCCAAGTGTCGGATACGTCTAAATTTTTTATTTTACGCCTAAGTGTCTAAGTGTCATATCAATGTCCGAGCATTAAGGATCGGACACGGATACGCAAAGCAAAATGAAGAGTCAGAGTAACATAGGTTGAGCATTAAAATCATCTATTGCTTTGTCCATACGATGTCAAACTTCTCCAAGGAATACACTGCAAAATGTGTTTGTCGGTCACAATTGTGGTTACGGTTTCTGTTGTAAAATGGCTTTTGTGGTCAATGTGTACGGTATGGTTTTGCAGCTATATTTTAGTCACGATAAGCTCAAATACTTAACAAGCATGAGGCAGATTTAGTTTTAGAGTAGTTTCGAAAATACCTTTCCATAATATACTAATTTTACTTAAAGTTAGAACTTAAAAATATAATGGTGTTCGCGTCCAAACCCCAAACTACGGAAACAAGGAAACTACCTAAAATTTTGGACATGGACACGACAATATTGCAAAGACATACACAATTTTATTCTATGTGAAGGGTTGAGCACACACTTGAACCCTTCATAAAAAGGGCCAAGGTATTCTATGGTAAAACTTCCAAGCATACACTACTTAAGAGTATATTAGCCTACTTAGTAACATTTTCATCTTCTCAATTGTATAAATAAGGGTACACACTTGTCTTATCACTAGCAAATATTAAGAGTATATTTAAGAATATTGTATTCTTTGGTTTGTACTGTGTTACATGATTCGTTAATCTTCTCTTAAATCAAAAAAAAGTATCTTATGGTCAATTTTGGACTATACTTCCGTCATTTCGAGCAAATTGCAAATTCAAATCGCCAAATTCACAAAAAAGATTGCATTATTTTAACACTTATCCTTCACACAATTAAAAATGTAAATATACATATGAAGATTAAACATTGAAGAGAAATGATAAAAACCCTTACATTGAAAAAGATCCTGCAAACACTTTTTAATTTCAACATCACCAAACAATATAGAGCACCAAAATAGGCAAGGGAAAACCTCAAAAAAGAACAGCAAGCTTAAGAATTCAAGAAACAACACAAGAAAAAGTCTTATGGCATTAAAATCATCTGTCACAAGCTACCTCACAACACAAGAAACATAAGATTCCAATTCAAAGAGCAAGAAAACTTAATTTATACAACATAAAACTACCACAATACTAAACTATATTTAGAAACCAAACATTATGTATTATATTTAATACCTTCTCTTATAAGATAGCAAAACTCATTAAGCCTACACATGACTTTAATGTATGTTAAAATAGGGCACAAATAGCAAAATTCAAAAGAAAAAGACATAGGGCGTGTTTGGCAAATTAGCTTATTAAGCAATTTTAACTTAGGGTTGGGTGGTCAAACTAGCTAATGCTAGTGTTTGGTGAATTAGCTGGTTAAAACAGCTTATTGATACAAATAAGCTGTTTGAAGCAGCGGCCAGCGGGTTCAAAATTAACTGATCAAACCATTTAATAAAATTAGCTGGTCAAATCAGCCACTGTCAGCCATTCGCCAAGCACCCTCATAAAAATTGGGCAAACCCAACACCTAATTCAAGTTTTTGTTTTAAAGAATGGTATATTTAACCAAAAGGGCATACAATTGGGAGAACAAAAGGAAAAAAGATTCAAACTTTGAATAATTGTATCAGAAAATATGTATTAAAATTGAGTAAGATAAACTCACCCCATGCATGCAAAGATGTAGAAAAATCCGAGCAAGAACTGATGATGATGATGATGATGATGTTAATGATTCCCAATGTTGAATTAACAGGAAGAACAATCAGTTAAGGTGAAAAAATTGAAACCCAGAAACTGAATGGTTGTATTGAAGAGCATATCATCATACTTCAAATGAACCACCCAAGAAAACCCAATTCAATGAACAGTGATGTTTAATGGTTGGTGAAATTAGCAACCCTAAAAAATCAAAGATTTCAATTTTGAATTAAAGATTCAAGCTTGAAAGAGAAAGCACATATGGACCAGTTGACGTCAACGCCACAAATTTGTGACCTTTTCTTGGATTCAACTCTTTTTTTTTGTGTTGTAAATTCATCAATTATTATAGAAAATTGATTCAATTGGATATTTTCTTCCCTATATGGAGGCGTTTGTTTATTCCACTCTTTTTTTGTGTTCAAAAATGTTTTTTTTTTTTACCAAATTGTTGAAATAGCCTTGTTTTTAAGCTTCACTTAGTGCCTCCTCCATTTCAAATTAATCGCAATATTAGAAGATTGACATTATTCATTCATTACTCTCTATTTGTTAATTTTTAATTTATAAGTTAATAGTCAAGTTAGATCTTATTTGATTCGTCTTATTACAAATAATTTTAAATTTTTATATTTTTTATTATACATACTTAGAAATATTAAGAAATGAATGAAAAAGAAAACATTACAAAAGGAAGTTTTAACCTTTTCAAATATCCATTATGTTGTGCCTAAAATCTTGAGAGTTTTTCAACTTTTATTATTAAATAAATTAAGTTTTCTTTAGATTATTTAAGTAAAGATTTCATGTACTTTATTTCACACTTAAGCTTCTATTGTAATAATAATAATCCCAAAAGTATAACATTAGCTAAACAAGCCAATTTTCAATCGACCCTCCTAAAACACTTAATTGACATGAATACTAAATCATATATTACACACCAACAAGTATTTGTATTTCATAGTTGTAATCACACAACATCCTAAAACTTTTATAGTACATAATATTTTTTTTTTTTTTTTGTGTGTAAAGAATGTAATCTTATCTACCCATTTGCCTAGTAATTAGTATTGAGAAACAAATGTTTTTTTTTGTATACTTCTAAGTAGTAAGTATTGGAGGAAGGAAGTCAGATTTATTCCCAAGAACAGAAGCATTGGTATCAGGGAAGAACCTATGATTATCCGAAAGTACACCGATGTGTCCTTCACTAGTAACACTAACAGGATACTGCAGGATATGACCAGGCAAGTCTTGATCGAAACCTTCGCTAGAATAGATTTCCCAATTATATTCCGCAATCTCATTTGCTTTTCGCATACATTCCAGTGTTTCGGGATGGAGAAAAGATGTATCAATCCGGTGAAAGTGTTCGTACCACAATGACATCCTAAAGCCGAAGATCTGCCCCTTTGCTGGCTGCGCAGTTGATAGATGATGCGGCTGATAAGCTCCCATTGCTATTTCTGTATCCCTTCCTCCGTCCATTGACCTCTGGTTTATATTGGCGGATCCAATAATGATGTATTCATCGTCAACTAAAAAGGAAAAGACAAACAAAACATTACCAGCAAATGAACCAGCATGCATCACAGAGTGGCAAACAATTATATGTTAGGGGCTTGTGATCTCGGTCTATCAAACGAATCTTGGAGTGTGTCTCGTAGATGACTTTTTGGTGGGTTTTCAGCCTTTTCCGTTATGGGTGGTCAAACAGCCAAATAAAGTGTTTGTTAAATGAAAACTTTCATGCTAGTTTTTCATTGACTTTTGGCTTTTTGACCTACTTTCTATCTAATAAACAAACAACCGACAACTATTTTTTTACCAAACATCTCCATAACAACTAGTTTAAAAATCCAGCATATAAGCCCATACTTCCAGTTATCAACCAACATTACAATTAACAGTCATTTGCCAAACAGACTCTTAAACTTGCCTTATTGTTTTATTGAGCATGAGCATCTTAACTAGATCTGTGCACTCAAAGAGGAACCAAAAAGTCCCAAGAATTAAGCTAATTTAAATGAATTCACAAAATCACAACCAAAAGAAATTAATCCTGGGACCTGGAGTTTAGATTTAAAACATAAGAACATTATACCTATCATCATTTTGGCATGGACATAAATCATGAAGCGTCGATTGTGTTGAGCTCTGGCATAGTTAGAATCGGGCACTGGCTTCTCCTTAGGTTCATACTCTTCAGGTTTCAGACGCTCTCGATTACCAAGACAAAAGAACGATAAATAATCTTTCGGGTGTGCATTGAGCTTCTTGCGTTGTATGGCAGAAGCAATATCAGCATACATCATTTCCATTGTCCTCCTTTGCCAATATAGAATGGCCTGTACAGCCTCACTTTCGGGTTCTCCTTCAGGCCACATAGGGATCACAACATACACAGAAAATCTTTCTTCGGCTTCAATCTTGCTAACGATCTTCAGAGATAACTCTTTCGGTATGAGATGCAATGCATCAATATCTTCATCAGGTTTCCAGGCGTAAGAACTTCCAAGGAAGTACTGATTTTCGATGTATATAAAGTTCTTTGCTCGTCTAATGGCGTTTATGTATCCATCCTGAATGCTGCGATCTATGATGCTATCCTTATCACAAAAAAGGCCCACCTGAGCTGCTTTCTCTGGATCGGCAGGGAAGCCTTCGCCTAATTCTCCACCAACATTCACCGATCCTCCATCAATGGACCTGAATATTTGAACATTCCAAGTTTCTTGATCGTCCATTGTAACTTCCGTTGGTTTGCATATTACTTGAACAAGCTCACCTCGACTATATAAGAACTTCTTTCCCACTTGTTTAATCCACCTCTGCTCAAAGTTATACAACACATCCCACGCAACAGGTCCTTCTAGTCGACAATGGATATCATGCCACGGCTCACGCGGACCGCCTTTCTGTAATGAAGCTCCCGGGAAATTAGGCTGGTTAAAGTCATCCTTATGAACTGTGTGTAACGTCCCAAATAGAGAATGTTCTTGAGTGTCATATCTTCCACCACATAGATCAATACCTCCAAGAAAACTCATTATTCTCCGCTTGTGTGATCCAGGGCTCTCATAATCAACCACTATCGTCTTCTGATGATGTGTAAGCACAGTATCAACCTTTACACCATGGATAATGCTTCGTTGTTGATCAGATTTACGAGGACACTTGAAACAATGAACTTTCGTATTTTGAAAGTAAGCAAACGTGTCTTCATCCCGGGTATTCATTATCCCTTGTTTTGCATACGGGGTTGAAGTTATATCATCCCAAACAAGTATAAGAACTCTCATATTAGTCTCATCTGCTTTCTTTTTCAAAAGCTCTCCTAGTTTAAGCTGAGGGGATCCATCTAAATTCCTTATTAAGGTAATATCAGTGTCAATTGACCACCCAACTATGTAAATAAGATATTTTGCATTAATAATAGCATCAAATATATCTTCCCAACATCGTTGTTTATCATAAGTCTTCCCTCCGGGAAGCCTTAAATCAAGGTTAAACGTGTCCGACACATGTGCATCTTGATAGAATGTGACTCGGCAACCCTGTCTTTGTCTAAAGTAAGTGCGCGGTACTCCTCCATAATGTGCAGTTTGGATGCCTCGAGACCAATTTTGTTCCCGAGAAACATCACAAAAATGAACCTGAATATAAATATTGGATCCTATAGGCCTATCATTCTCATCGACTATTTCAAGGTGTGTCATCACTGGATGGCCTAGATAGACTTTCTCAACAGGCAAATAAGCTCTTCCAATCAATGTAGCACTAACAGGATTTTCATCTTTGATGGTAAATATAATGTATGACACTTCATGAGCACAATATATGTTAAAGGACTGATACCATGTAGGATTTTTAGGTGTATGGATAATTTTTGTGCGCGCAACTCGTGCCTGATCAAGATCAACTGTGGCATATAGTCTATAATCCATCGGCATGCACAAGCAATATCCTTTGATTCGGAACAATAATGTTTTCCATACCCTTATCGGATCATCCATATCCTATTTTGTTTCTGGCAAAAAAAGGAAAAAATGCCACAGATAAAGAAGCATGTAAAAAAATTAAACTGATCATTATTAACATGGGTTAAAAACATCAATGGTTGAAGCTTTGCAATTAGAGATAATTGAGAGGTCTATCTATCCATTACCAAAATAAAAGGTATTGATTTTAACTAAGACATTGATAGACCCCTCGTAAAAGATAGCATTATAGAATTGAAGTGTGATAAGGTTATATAGAAACGTCACATTTTACAATCTTTGTTTTGTTAAAAGAATTTGTATAATGTGCAAATTTCATATGATCCAAACTGTTGAAATATTTGTTTCAAAATATATAATGAGACATTTAGATAATGGAGAATTTTGGTAGAATGACTTTTTGGTCAACTTTTTTTGTTGAATAGTCTTAATGCTTGTCAAACAATTAAAAATATGTTTAATAAATGACTTTTAATCCAGCTCAAGTAAGTAATAGTGTAAGTTTGACGATGACTTTTTAATTGACTTTTTGGTTGGTTTTGTCTCTTATAGTCCAACAATCATGTTTTAGTAAGCTTTTAGCTAATTGAACTACATTTTTTTCTGAAGGCAATCATATCTATGACGGTTACTTTAACAGCTAGTAAAGCAGCCAATATTTTCCAATACTTTTGACTATTCAAACTAGCCAACAATCATTTGCCAAACAAACGAAAAATCATAAAGCTGCTATATGTAGCATTTTCGTTGTTTTTTTGGCTCCATTACTCTACGATTTATTGATAAAAAGGTTGACTGAAGCACATTCTACAAATTTACAGCAAGTCAAACAAGGCAAGTTTTAAAAAGTGTGCCTCACTTTTCGCCTTGTACGCCTCGAGCTGAGGCTCGACAAAAAAGGCCTCGGTTAGGTGAGGTGAAGCCCACTACAAGAGGCATGCGCCTTGGGTACCTCGATGCGCTTGTGTGCCTGATGCCACTCGTTGTTGAGCTAGGTACTTAACGTATGCTTGTTTCTTCGAAAAAGAAATAAAACGCGAAACTTAAATTTACTTGAATATGGAATATGGAGTTTGAGAAAACCGTTAGCTTCTTTATGAAAAATGACTTTGAGAATCTATATTCTCATTATAATATTTTTGTGCTAAAGTGGTGTTTATCACAAGAATAATCAATATTTTCAAGCTTTTTGATATTAAAATATAAATTTCATGTAGTTTGAAGTATTATGTATGTTTTAAAATTGATTTTTAAGCTTTAGAAAAAAAATGTGCCTCGCCGGCAAAAGCTCACGCTTTCACCCATGCCTAGGCTCTAATGATCTTTTGCGCCTTGGCGCACCGTGATTTGAAAATCTAAGCAAACAACTCAACCAAACTAGACGCCGCGACTACGCAACTACCAAATCATTTCATCATTATATGCAGTGTATTCTGCTAATAAAAGCGGTCTATGATCTGATTTTGCAAGCAAATAACCAAATAACCAATTGTCGAACATCCAAAATGACAAGTATTTTCAAACACATAATTAATGACAGTAATAATAATGACTAACCCGTCTAAAGGGTAATCCACAACGCAAATGCAGCTTATCAGTCTTCTCAATTGTAACAGTAAGCACCCCATGAAGTAATCTACGCATTTCTCAAATTACAATCAACCCCTGCAAATGTAATAACCAATACTAGTTACAATTAGCACATCAAAACCCAGAAATTTTTAGTATTTACCCAGAAATTTGAAAAATTCTATTATATTATAAAAAAGAGAGACTGTTTACCCAGAAAAATTGATGCATGTAAACAGTAGGGTGAAATTGTAGTATAAGAAAACCAAAATGTCCATGAATAAGCTACGTTGGTGCAAAGTAATGAATATTTTACCATTATTCCCTCATCTACAAGATTCTGTCTCTAATGAATAAAGAATTTGTTCTCAACTCTTTTCTCAAGTTTTCTTTCTCGCGATTGCGCAAGAAAACCCCAAAATCTGGGAATTTTAGGGTTTTGGATTCTGGTCATTGCAACCTTTGTGCAAGTAAAACCAATCAAATTGTCAGATTCTCGGCTCCTTTTACTCAAATCCAAGTAAATCCAAGCAATTTTGGAAGTACTAACACAAATCATCTAAACCTAAATCGTCAGTATCCTCTCTCTTTCTCGCACTTGTCAAATTCGATCTTTCTAAATCGTTCCGACTTTGATCTTCAATTTCACTATTGCTAAATTCATGGGGTTAATTTTTTTTTTTTCAATTAAAAAGTAAAAAATTTAACTTCACAATTGAAAAAAAAATTAAGGGATCAATATACTAATACATAGGGCTGTAAATTCGGTTACTCGGTCGGGTTTTGGGTCGGATTTCATCGGGTTCGGGTAGTTTCGGTCATTATAACATTTTAACTCGGGTCGATTCGGTTACTGGTCTAATCGAGTTCGGGTCTATATCGGGTTAATACCACATTGGGTCGGTTTCGGTTTGAGTTCAGGTCGAATCAAGTTCGGTAAGTATCGGGTTCGGTTAATACAGTTCGGATCCAGATCGATTATACTGCAAATCAAATTGAGTTCGGTTAGACTATGGGTCGGGTCATTTTTCATTTTAAGTTAATGTCAGGTCGGGTTATATTGGGTTCGAGTTGACTTCCAATCGATATATTATTTTTGAATTTTGAGTCTTCCATTCGGTTATTCGTCGTATTCGGGTTGGTTAAATTCCAATTCAATTGATTTTATAAAGAATGAACTTTATTTTATTATACAACTAGATAGTGCTCGTGCGATGCACGGCTTTATCAAATTTTTTGACATATTTGTTTATGTTAAGAAATTAAAATTGTAAGAAATAAGCTATACGTTATAGTTATATTTCGTTTCACTCTAAACTAGATTAAGCTGAATCAAATGCTAAAATAAACTTGATTCGGCCGAATCAAACTTATTTTATCTAGACTTCATTTTATTCCACCTAATCAATAGTCACCAGCGGTCTGTTGGGTCAGGGTGTTACAAAACTAAACTTAATTCAAGTATTCAACTAATCAAACTTATTTTTACGTAAAGTAAACTTAATTCAGCTGAGTCAAACTTATCTTTAGCTCAACTAGACTTGACGCTGTTAAATTAAACTATTATTTACATGAACATTACTTGATGCAGCTGAATCAAGCTGAGTTCTAGCTAAAAAAATTTTGTTAAGTTGAATCAAACATATATTTTTTCCTAAAGTAAACTTAGTTCAGCTAGACAAACTTACACAATATAAACTAGCAATTCTTTTACCTTATATGATACCACCAATTTTGCTTTTACACATTTTCTTTTATTTATAAATATCCATTTTTATAATTCAATACGCTTTTTTTATTAGTCTTTTTGTTAAAAGCTTATAAGACTAGAGACGAAGTCAATAATAATAATAATAATAATAATAATAATAATAATAATAATAATAATAATAATAATAATAATAATAATAATTTTAATAATAATAATAATATTTTTTTAAATATACTTTTAAAAAAAGTGACAACATTGTCCTAAATAATACTCCCTCCGTTCCTAAATGATTTTCCTATTTGGGAAAATCACACATATTAAGGAAATTGGAATCTTGGAGGTGAGTGGGTATTATTTTAATTAGAAATTAGTGGGAAGTAATGATGGTATTGGAATTATGAGAGAGAAAATAATTGAAGATATAATAAAATAATGAAAAAAAAATTCTGATTTTATTATGAGAGAGAAAGTACATGGAGGGAAATTAACCAACTTTCCAAATTAGGAAAGTTTCCAATTTGGGTTCTAAAAAAAGGGAGGGAATGTTTACAAGAACCATTTCAGATTTTTACCAAAACAGCCATCCTAAACCAAAAAAAAAGGCTTTGGATTGGCCAATTTTACATTACATGGATCAACTATTTCAATGATTACAAGATTAATGGACAAAATATGACTATACAAATTCCTAATCACCCTATTAAAGGAGGAACAGCAGCAAGTAAGTGTTCTTCACAGCTCAAACACACGAACATCAACACAGAGGGCCAAAAAAGATCACCAAACAGTAACCAAAATATGCTTCAGTAGCCAAACAGTAACTCGTACAGTAGCCAAACAGTGCCCAAACAGTACCCAGAACAGTACCCAAACAGTACCCAGAACAGTAGCCAAACAGTAACCAGAACAGTAGCCAAACAGTAGCCAAACAGTAGCCATACAGTAACCAAACAGTAGCCAAACACTAACCAGAACAGTAGCCAAACAGTAATCATCATTAGCCAATGGCTTCAGAAAACGAGGACGAAATACAGGGGGCTTGGTATTTCGGTTCAAACCAATACGATCCACAATCCAGCTCAGAGTCGGAGGAGGAACCAATAGAAAACGATCCAGCAGTGCCACAGTTGCCTCAACGTAAGCCAAGGCTTACGAATGAATTGAGGCATCTCATATTACAAGAAATGTTGTCAATCAAAGTGGATGACAACCTTCCTCATGGTACATTTGTGAAAATGGCCAACAAATACGGTTACACACCAAGAACAATACGCAACTTATGGAAGCGAGCAATCGAAAGCAAAGAAGAAAACAAACCATATGTTGTCGATTCCAAGTTTCGTAATTGTGGAAGAAAAAGAGTTGAAGTTCAACCCAATGCACTTGAATCAAAGCCAATGGGTGAACGAACTTGCATAAGAGACGTTGCAACATGTCTCGATTTGGCACCAACAACGGTTTGGCGACTTATTCAAAGGGGGGAAATCAAGGCACACTCAAATCCACTCCACCCTTCATTGACCGATGCAAACAAGGCTAGAAGGGTCGAATGGATTTTAAGTCTAATTCAAGAAGACACCGTAAATCATCATCCGATGTATAAAGCCATGTATGACTTTATACATATAGATGAAAAGTGGTTTTACTTAACCAAAAAAACACAAAGGGTTTATTTATCAAACAAGGAGAAAATACCATATAGAGCGGGAAAATCATCCAAATTCATACCAAAAGCGATGTTTTTAGGGGCGGTTGCGAGGCCAAAATGGAATCAACATGGCCAATGCGTTTTCGATGGGAAAATTGGTATATTCCCTTTCATAAATAGAGTAGCGGCACAAAGAAGCTCAATCAATCGTCCAAGGGGGTCTATAGAAATTAAACCAACCGAGTCGGTGACTCAAGAGGTTTATAGGGCCATGTTAATCGAACAATTAATTCCCGCAATACTTAGGAAGTGGCCAAGAGATGGTGCCACAACTATTTTTATTCAACAAGACAATGCAAGGGTACACATCACTAATGATGACCCGATTTGGCAACAAAATAATAGGCGGGGGGGTTTAACTTTCATTTTAACGCAACAACCACCGAATAGTCCCGATTGTAACATTCTAGACTTAGGGTTTTTTAGGAGCATACAATCACTAATGCACAAGAAAATGCCTAAGAACATGAATGAATTAATTAAGGCCGTGGAAGATGCATACGATGAATTACACCCAAAAACATTAACAAATGTTTGGATTTCATTACAACATCATATGAATGAAATCCTCAAGGTTAAGGGTTCAAACGATTACATTCAACCTCATCTTGGGAAGAAGGTCCAAGAAGATAATGGAAGACTACGACTACAAGTCCGAGTACCAAGCCAATTAGTTAGGGAGTGTGTTCGATTTCTAAACCCAAACACAACTCCAATCAATCAACAAACCGAGAATGAAGAGGCTGCTCAAAATAGTCAACAAGCATTGGAAGCATTTGATTTAGCAATGGAAGAAACACAAGCCAACCTTTAAAAACAGCCCCTCAGTTTATGCTTTTTCATCATTAAAAACAATGTAAGACATTTAGGAGCAACTAATTGTGAATCAAACATCAAAAAACAGTAGCCTAGTTCATGTTCATGTAATTACTTCATTATTTTATGAGAAATTCAGTTATTTTGCCCCCTGATTCATCATTGAGGTGTTAAACCTCTCAGTTTATCAATAATCAACATATAATGAAGATAATCACAAAACAATGACTAAACTACAATTATTTGAGTTCATTAAACAAAAAGCTTCTCAACCAAATTGTTCATACATTTTTTTTCAGAAATTGTAAAGCAAACAAACATGTGCATACATCACAGGGGTTTTAACTTTTTTTTTTTCGAAAATTAAGTCAAAAAAAAAAAATTAGGGTTCATCAAAAAAATCCAGAAACCTAGAATTATTCCAGTAACATCAAAATTCCAGAATAGTAGTCCCAATACCAGATCAGTTCATCAAATAACAAATTCAAACATCAAAAACCAGCAACCACAGTCCAAACCAGCACAATCAAAATTCCAGAACAGTAATTAAAAAAAAAAAAACGAAATGAGTACAACTTAAACCTTACAATCATAAATCCAGATCACTTGCGTTTTTTAGGGTTTTTACCAACCCTAGAAGCAATAATTTCCTCAGGAGTATCAGGGACAACAGCATTTTCAATTTCTTCTTCAGATTTAACAGGAGTTTTCGGTATTTCTTCAGATGAACAAGGAGACTCTTTAAAATATTCAAGAACATGAGATGGTAGTTCTTCTTCAGGAGTAGGAGAAGGTAAAATATCACGAAATCTTGAAATAGCATCATCCTCAACTGCCTTTTGGTATGAAAGAAGATCTTTTTTTGTCCAACGTAGTATTTCACCAGAATAGGAATGTGATCTACCATTATAGGAACAAGAACAACACTTACCATTGAGACATAAACCTTCATAAAGATACGAAGGTATGGTAGAATCAGAGTTTGATTCATGGTCGGCCATTGGAGAACCAGAACAAGAACACCAACAATGGTGGATGAATAAACACAAACGAAAACAGAGGGCAAAATTTTCGAACTCAACCAAATCAAACAAAACGCACCTCAAAATGTTAAGGAGAACCAGATCTACATTTTAATGGAGTTAAAATGGAGAAATTAGGTTAAATAAACAGGGGGGAATCGATTGAAATGCCATGGAAGGGTTTGAAGTTAGAGAGAGAAAATACCGGTTAGTTTTCTTGGAGAAGACATAAGGTAAGGCAGGTAATAATGACAAGGGGATAAAAACGAAGTAAATTCACGGAATCTTCGTGAATCCCTTTTTTTTTTTAAGTTAAATTGGGGTTTTGGGGGGTATAAAGGTAAAAAAAACTTTCCATTTTAGGAAAGTGGAAGAACAAATGGAACTACCCGTTTTAGTAATGTGGAAAAACAAAAAGGAACGGAGGGAGTATAAAATAAAAAAGACAAATTAAAATAAAAAGTGAGGCAAAACAAGAGACGAGACAAATTACTAAACTACCGTCCCCACGTTTCCCACAAACACTCCCACTCCCACGTTTCCCACAAATTACTAAACTTCCTTCTCAAAAACCACTTCTAACTTCACTACTCAAAGCCTTAAACAGGTATTCGATTTCTCCAAGTTTCTCCTTAAAATTTAAAGAGATAATTGTAAATTCTAATTAACCGATTAAAAATTGAAATTGAAAATTTGCTTTGTATTGGTCTGCAAAATGGTCTACAAATTCGGTTAACCATATTGTCGGGTTAATCTCAGGTGTTGACTGTGGGTCATTTCGGGTAGGATTATGTCGAGTACCTATCGGGTTAAAAGCGGGTTCGAGTTGTACAAGTCGGGTGCAAATCGAGTTCGGTTAACCACATCATCGGGTTCGTATCGGGTGCGCGTTATTCTCGAGTCGGTTGTCGGTCGATTATGGGTCTAAAATATTCGGGTACATGTCGAGTTACGGGTCAACATCAGGTCGAATTTCGATCGGTTACAGGTCACTACACCTCGGGTCAACCAACGGGTCGGATACAGGTCGATTTCGGGCGGTATTACAGTTCGGGTCAATTTTTTACAGCCCTACTAATACAGTTGCGGTATACTAGTAATATATATTGAGATAATCTGTTAAGATCCAATATAAGATCCAATCTTTTAAGATCCGCGAGATTTCATAGTTAAAATTTTGCTTAATAATTTAAATATTCTATTTCTAAAAAAATATTCCCTCCCGTTCAGTTTACTAGTCCCATTTGACTATTTACACATATCAAGACAACATTTTAACCCTTAATATCTCTAATTATTCTTAATCAAAAATTATAAAAAATTGATATTAATAATCCTTGTATTGAGACGAAACAAACAAGATCCCACATGACTATGTTTTAACTATAGATTAAGAGTAAAATACAAATTAAGAGTGATGAGTGAATAGTGTCAAAAGTCAAATGGTACTAGTAAACTGGACCGGAGGAAGTATCAAATAAAGTATATAACAATACTAAAAAAGTGTACTCTTAAGTAGCATTGAATTTACTACAATTGGGTTTTAGTAAAAATTTAATAGTTTGATCTTAAAAAAAAGATTGGTTATAACTAAAGATTAAAAAGAAATAAATAATTGAAAAAATGTATAATTGAGATTAAAAAGATATTGATTTTTTGAAATAATTAATAAAAAAATATATGAGGTTATATAAATAAAATAAAAACATAGAAAAAAAATAAATGAGAACGTTCAGAAGTACTTTTGATATAAATAATTTATTCTTTTACTCGTCCGGTATTAATAATTCTAATTATGGATTATTTTTAAATAATCTAACATGTACTTTTAGCTCCTTGTAAATAAATCAACCTGTGTTCTAGTTTAATTTGCTGGTAGCATATTCTATTTATTATCTATTATTTGTAATAAAATATATCGTGAAAAATATATGACAAATATTAGATTATTAGAAAATAATCCAAAGGTAGAATCATTCATAACGCATAATAGGTTTGATTATTAATGTTGATTTTCCAAAAATTTATCTCAACATTGGACTAAAGAAAGCATGCTCTCTATAAAGTACTTGCCCAAAGTAGTTGAAGGTTAAATTGTACTCCATCCGTTCTTATATATGTGTCCTATTTGAAGATTTTACACATATTAAGATAGTGAGAATCTTTGTTGATTGTTGGTATTATTTTATTATGATAGTTGTGTGAATTAATGATTGTATTGGTATTATGAGAGAGAAAATATAAATTAATTATTATAAATGGTATATTGGAAGAGAGAGGGGGATATTTTATTATAACAGTGGTGTGAATTAATGATTGTATTGGTATTATGAGAGAGAAAATATAAATTAATTATTATAAATGGGGTATTAGAACAGAGAGGGGTGAAAAGAGGGTATCAAAATGTTGAAGTAATCTAGAAAAATCTAGGATAGAGATATCTAGACTAAAGAATTAATAAAATAAAAATATCCTAGCTATTGTAATAGAAATTGCTAGAAAAAGTAATTAAAAATAAAATAATCTAGATATTAGAACATCCTAGAAATTAATTAAAAATTAAAAATATCCAAGATATTTATTAAAGATGTACCAAATTGAGGCCTATAAATAGGCATAGTATGTACTTGTTCATTTATGCAATACAAAGTGGAAAATTACCAATATTCACTCCTCCATTCTTATTCTACCCAAATAAATTCCTCCCCAACTACAAAAAATTACTCAACTAAAACAAGTTATTTCCTATACAAAACTTTCCATTTTAGAAAATGTGACAAACATATGAAACTATCCGTTATAGTAATGTGGACAATCAAAAAAGAACGGAGGGAGTATTTATTTCCTACATAATTATAATTATTTTTATTTTTGTTGATTGAATACGTTGCGATGATGTGGACTAATCAAAAATATGAATATGGCTCGTATAAAGGCCACAAGTAAAGCATGGTGAGGAAAGGTGAATTTTATTACTATCATATAGTGATTATGAATATTTAAATTTTTAATAAATACTCCATATATTAGCACTCATATATAAATATATCAATTTAATGAAATTATAAAGATAATTACTAAATAAAACATGCTTATATATATATCATTCATGTTAGAAAATGTAATGTCACTTTATAATGAATATGATGATATTATTAATCTAGTCGATGTTTTGAAGGACGCACTATAACAAATTTAGCTTTTTGTGATATTGAAATTAATTAGTGGTATCAAAAAAATGTAACTGATTCATATTTGTAGTGTAATAATTATTGATTTTTTTTTAAGTTCCACTACAAAGTGATTTAGCGACATTTAATTTGTTCTTTAGTGTCATATGTAATTGTTTGTGAGAATTGTCACTAGATCCTATGTCGCTAAAATTTTAGTGTGACTTTTTAATATGCTGCTAAAGATTCTAATAAATGTCACTAAATCCTCAATATACACTATTAAGAAATTTGAAATGGCGACATTTAAATTAAATGTCGCTAAATATATCCTACTAAAAGCAAATTATGTTGTAGTGACGTCTCTTAGGTCCGGTTTATTAAAGTTTAATGTATACTTTCACGTTTCACCCTATATTTTCCTTTATGGGTCAATCCAATTAGAAATTGTCTTTAAAAAAAATCGTCTCTCATAGTAATTTGTGTTAAAATTATTAATATTTTCGAAAAATGGTCGCATAGATGCTTCTTTGCGTTCCATAACTTGATAGACATCGAATTATGTTGAAAAACTGCAATTTTAAACATTCATTCAAGTCAAGTACTATTTCATACTACTATTAAGATTTTTGTCATGACAATGTTAACGTTCTTAAAATAGTTTTAATATTAATTTTTTATAATTTTTTAAATTACAATTATAAATATACTATAATTGAAATTATTTGACTTTTTATTTGCATCCGAGTAAGAAATTTAGATATGATGAACAAAAGAGAATAAAGGGAATACTTCCATCATTTATTTTTACTGGTCCAATTTAATCATCATCAAAGTTGTTAAAATCGTAATTCTACTAAGAATCGTTTAGAGGTAGAATCAAATCGTAGAATCGTACGATTCTACAAATAAACTTAAATATATTAAAAGTATCTAATTTCTTATCATTATTATCCAATTCAAAAGTTTAAATTCAAGAATTAAAGTTTATTTGACTTTATTTTTAAGAATATGACGAAAACTTTTTAATAATTAGTTGAAATCTTTATACCGATTAAGAAATTTGTTTTTTAAAAGTTTTCATAATAATTTGAAATTTATGTGTAAATGTGAAAGAGATTAGTAAAAGATGGTACAAAAGAAAAATTAAAAATTATATTAAGTTAGTAGAATCGGATCGTTAAATCGTAAAACCATGTTATGATTCTACATCTAAAAATTTTATTCCAGCTAGAATTGCAAGATTCTACAACTTTAAGATTCTACATGCGATTCAAACCGCTCGTTTGTTTTTGGATCATAAAATCGTAGAATCATAGATCAGAATCGCGATTTTAACAACAATGATCATCATCATCACCAACATACTCAGTGTATCCCATCCATTGAAAACCATGGTCAGAATCTGAAGAGGAAAGAACGACGACAACTCATATTCATAAAGAAGAACGTGACCAAAGAGTCCACCACTCGATGTGTTGGTCCGATTTAATCGATTTACAGTTTTTATTTTTTTTTGAGGTTAAACCTGGAGCTTATATTAGATCGAGGTCGACCAAAGCCATAAGGCCCTGGGAGAAAGGTTCCATACAAATCTTTTCGAGGGAAGAACCGGTGTCCCAACGAGCAACGGAATGGGCAACCGTGTTTCCGCCCCTACGAACTACACTACAATGGAAGCCTTCAAAAATACAACTTAAATCATACAAAGATCTATATAATGAAAACAGAGGAGATAAACCAGTATGCTCCTTCAAGATGGTATTGATAACATTTTCAGCATCCCCTTCCATATGAAGATGATCAAACCCAAACCTGGCAGCCACCTCGACAGCAAAAAGAGCAGCTGATAGCTCGGCTTCTTCGACACCCATGTGTGAAAACACTCTTCTCACAGCAGCAAGCACCGGTTGGCCATCATGATTTCTGAAAATAACGCCTAATCCCCTGCAGCCGTCAACACCAAGAAAGGCATCGAAGTTTGCTTTAATCCACCCCGCATTTGGGGGACTCCAACTACTGGGAACTGACCGTGATGGAGCTTGAATAACAGAAACCTGCGTGTTGTAAGCATGGTAATCATGAATCATATTGACAAAAGACGCAGACAATTGATTAACATCACATTGTTTGTTACCCATGACCACACTATTTCTCCCAAACCAACATGCCCACAAAGACGCACAAATAATCACCAACGTATCAAGATCCACCTTCTCAATGAGCCAAGCTAAGCAATCCGCAAAGGTGGTTTTCGAGGCTGCTGATATAATGGCGGCTTGAGGGTGAGAAAGCCACATTGAAGAGGAAGGGGGGCACTCAATTAAAGCATGACAGATTGTTTCGGCCCCTGCATTACATCTAGAACAACCAGCTGACTGTCCCATGTGTCTCCTAAGTCTAACATCATTAACCGGGAGGGAGTTTCTACAAGCTCGCCAAAGAAAGTGCTTAAGCTTTGGCGGGGCTTTTATGTTCCACACACACTTCCAAAGCTTATTGTTAATCACAGCAGAGTTCACATTCCCACGTTGAGAATCCACCGACATCCCAAGCCAATAACCTGATCGAACTGAGTACACCCCATTTTTATTGTAGGCCCAAAATAACCCATCATCAAAGTACAAACGAGGTAAAGGAATAGCAAGGATCGCACCAGCAGAGGCAGGTTCGAAGGTCTCATAAATCAGCTCATGATTCCACGTTCTCTCTTCTTGATTAATAAAAGAACTCACTTTACAATTCAGCACATCATCACTAGTACAGATGGGAGTAGTGACTTTACCTTCTAGAATAATCCACTTATGAGTGAGCGCATCCACTGACTGCCCATCACCAATACTCCAGCACAAACCTTCTAACAACAGAGCCTTCGCCCCCCACATGCTCCTCCAAGTAAAGCTTGGGTAGTATCCTCTCCTTGCATCGAGCACATGCTCATGTTTGTAGTATCTCGCTTTGAGCACAGAACAAAGAAGAGGGTTAGCACCAGAGTGAATTCTCCAAATCTGTTTAGCCAAAAGAGCTAGGTTGAAGCATTTTAAGTCTCTAAAGCCCATGCCTCCGTGACGTTTTGGTTGACACAAATTACTCCAACTATGCCAGTGCACCTTCCTATTGTTGTTTGAAGAGCCCCACCAAAATTGAGCCATCATGGACTGGATCTCATCTAATAAGCCCTCCGGAATATGGAAGATACTCATCATGTACGTCGGAATAGCCTGCACCACTGCCTTCAGCACTATTTCTTTTCCAGCTCTAGAAAGTAACCTCTCCTTCCAACCCTGGATCTTCTTCCAAATGCGCTCCTTTAGGCAAGAGAAAATGGCTTTTTTCGACCTCCCTATGATCGTTGGGAGCCCAAGGTACTTCGCATGCCTTTCAACTTCCCTCACATTCATGGTACTGGAAATGAGTTGCCGCATATCAGAAGGAACCCCTTTGCTAAAGTAGATTTCCGTTTTATCATAATTGACACGCTGACCCAAAACAAAACATTTTTTTGCTCTCTTCATTTATTGGTCCAAACAAATCGATTTACTTAAATTTATTAAATTATTAAATAATTTGCTGCCAAAACAAAACATTTTTTTGCTCTCTTCATTTATAATTTACTTTTTAATTGGGACCCTCCACAATTTTAGCACTATGATGATATACTTCCTCCGTTCTTTTTTACTTGTAATATTGTTGACTTCGGTACTATTCATTAAGCAAATTGACTTTTATATTGTCGGTAATCTAAAAGTTAAAACATAGTCATATGAGATCTTGTTTGAATCGTCTCGATTCAAAGTTTATTAATTTTGAGTTTTTATAATTTTTCGATATGTATAGTTAGAGATATTAATGATTCAAGTCGTACATTGGAGAGTGTGAAAAAGCAAATGATGCAACTAATATGGAACACAGAAAGTACAACTTTAACTGCTAAAAATAAATAAGCGCAGGTAGGATCCTTAAATGCATTGTAAGTACACCATTTATTCCTTTTTTAATTGGACAATTTGGCTAACCATTTCTACTAACTCTCTAATAACCGTTGATTTTGTAAATGGTTAATTTAATTGATGGTAAAAATGACATTTTCAATAGTAAATTTTGTACAGTTTTCATTTACTTTTTGTACAGTTTTTAAAGTAAATTTTAAGTCTTAATATCTCTAAATACGTATCATAAAAAATATATAAAATATATATTCTAAAAAAGTATACATAAAGACGAACATAACGAGATCTCACATGGATATATTTTATCATTTATATATGTTAAAAATCTAAATCAAATTTCTCTCTCTAAAATAGAATATTCTAAACGGAAATAATATTAGGAACCACACTACCTTTATTTGGTTGATATTTAAGCACTTTTTAATCTCCCTATTTAAAACTAAGCATTAGTAAAGTTACTCAGCAAATGCAAGTGTATGTAATCAAGAGTAAATTATTAGAAAACTTCATATTATTTTTATTTTGCTAGCCCTAATCAGGTGAAATTCAAACATTTTAAGTAACAATATTGTAAGTTGAAGTGTAAATTCAAGTGTTTGGAAGTATAAAATTGTTCGGGTTGGTTTCAGTTTTTTGTGGATGTATATATCTTGAAAATTAAATTTGATTTTTATATACACAATATTTCAGGACTAGTTAATTCATATTTTATTTTGATTAATCGAGTCAATTTTGGATAATTCCAATTATAGACTCCACAATATATGCTGGGAAAATTTGCTCAAAATAATCCTATCTATCATCCGTTAGCCGAAAATAATCTCAACTATCGATTATTTTTAAATAATCTCACCTTTCACCTGAATTTGTTCATGACATACCCTATGACTTGGTTACCTGGGATTAGGGATGGTCATGGGGCGGGTCTGGAGCGGGTCCAACCAGACCCGGACCCGGACCCTTTTAATTTTTTGAGATCCAGACCCGGATCCGGACCCTAAGGGTCCAAAATTTTCAGATCCGGACCCGGACCCTCCGAATCTGATGGGTCTAGGGTCCTTAATGGGTCCTTAGTGGGTCTCAAATAAGTCTCTTTGATTTGTCAAATTTGAAACATTTGTAAGTCATGGTATTTTTCGTATATTTGTAAGAGAATTATATCGTATTTTACAAATATTTAATACTAATTTAACATCTAAACTCGTATAACGTCACCAATATATGCTTAAATTTTATTATAAACACTAGTTCGAGTCCATGAAATAAGGGTAATTGGGTTAACTCTTAGCAAGTAGCATATATATTATTTATATATATTATGATTATATGAAAAGAAAATAAGTGTTGAGGGCATAATTCATGCGTAGAAGACAAATAAAAATGGACAATTCAATATTTATAAGGGTCCAAGGGGCGGGTCCAGGGTCCAGATATTGGACCCGGACCCGGACCCGCCAAATATTTTTTAGATCCAGATCCGACCCGGATCCGATGGGTCTCAAAAAATAAGACCCAGACCCTTAAAAAAGGGGTGGGTCTGGGGCGGGTCCAACAGGGTCCTGGACCCGTGACCATCCCTACCTGGGATAGCAGGTCACCTTAGCAAACAAAAAGGAAAATTAAATAAAAAATCCCAAGGTCATTTATGGCATACCCTATGGCTAGAGTTGGGGGAAAATGGGTGAGGGGAAGGGTTTTGGAGTTTTTTTATTTAATTTTCCTTTTTTTTTTGCCAAGGTGTATCCCAGGTAAACAAGTTATAGGAATATTCAGGTAAAAGTAGGATTTGTTTCAAAAAAAAAAAGGTGAAAGTAGGGATTATTTAAAAATAATCAATAGTAAGAATTATTTTCGACTAACAAGTTATATGGTATGCCATGAACAAGTTACAGGGTATGCCATGAATAATCTTAGTAACAAATTCAAATGAAAAGCGCAAGTAAAGTACTTGAATATAGAGGTGTTCAACGGGCCGGGTCGGGTTGGGGCGGGTCATGTCAAATGTTGAACGGGTCGGGGGGGTCAAGCCCATTTAAATCCGACCTAATTTGACCCTTTTTTTAAAAGTTCATAAAATAATTTTTTTTTATTATACTTTATGGCCCGATGCATCGACCCATTTATGTATATGATAATATCATTTAAAAATATAAAAAAAAGTGGTAAATTTTTTTCCACAATTAATACTTATAATTATCCGACCCGACCCTTTACACCAAGGCCCGTTAATGTCCCGCCCCATTATTGACCCGATTCGCTTATAACCCGTTAAAATATAATCCAACCCTTGATCCGTTGGGTCGACCTCCCCCATTAAACACCTCTACTTGTATATATACTATTATTTCCTTTATTCCACTATATTTATTATATTTGACTTTTTCCGCATTTTGATATTTATATTCCTACTAAGCGGAGTGATAGCCATAGGAGTAAGTCCACCGACAAATGAGATCCATAAATCTATAGATCATCTATAGTACATTAGTACTAGTCATGCATACTTTTCCTTTGTTTTGTAAAGTTGGGTTTAATTTTAATGACCAATTTGTCCTTAATTAATTAATTACTATGGGTACTAATACTATTGAGTGATAGACAGTATAAGTTGACAACAACCCTCTGAGCAAATATGAATATTATTGTTAGTATCAGTCTGTTTTGCAGGCTTACTGACTTCAATTGTTTCATAATCAAAATCATCATGGTACTTCCTTCCAACAAGTTTAGAGGCGTCAGGCAACGACAGTGGGGCTCTTGGGTTTCTGAAATTCGCCACCCTTTATTGTGAGTCACTCATCCATTTTCCACTTTCTCTGTTCCATAATACTTGCTACTGTGTGTGATATATTGTATGGGAAAGTATCACGATCAATAGCAAGTAGTGTGGAATAGAGGAAGTATATGCTCATCACATTATACATTCATGTAAATTTATCTATGCATAATGGGTAGTGTTTGATAAGAGGGATATGGGGAAGGAATTGAGAATTTTAAAAAGTCTCAAAAGTGATTATGTGTAAATTATTTGAACTAAAAATTTAAGTTAATGATTGATGTTTCTGAATATGTTATATACTCTAATATGGTTTTTGATCATGCGAGAGCCCTTTGGATAAAAGTGTAGATGCAACACAAACCTTATTCATATCTAGCGTTTGATATTCCACTAAATGAGGGATGGTTGATATTCAAACTCCTGACTTCTGCTTTGATACCAATCATCTCAATCAAAAGCTTAAGCTAATGGCTGAAACTCCATAATATGTTTATATACTTTATCATTTTAAGTTTCAAATTCAAGTTTTATTATTAATTGACATTTGTTCCTTGATTTGGATATTTTGGTATTTTGTCCCATCTAAATGATCATCTTGAGTTTTGGTCAATTTGAAATTCAATAATTATATCATTTTAATCAAATACTTCCTCTGTTCCATAATACTTGCTACTAATAGTGACATTTCTCCACTGAACATGTCACTGTCATTAAAATATTTATTTATTTTGACTAAATGATGCAGGAAGAAAAGGGTATGGTTAGGAACGTTTGAGACAGCTGAAGAAGCGGCAAGAGCATATGATCAAGCAGCCATACTAATGAATGGCCAAAATGCAAAGACAAATTTCCCAAGAGACAAGCTTAACCCATCAACAACAAATACTAATAATTCCAATGTTGAAGATCATACATTATCAAATATACTAAGTGCAAAGCTTAAGAAATATTGCAAGGATCCTTCTCCTTCCCTAACATGTCTCCGACTCGACTCCGACCATTCTCACATTGGTGTTTGGCAAAAAAGGGCTGGAAATTCCTCAACTTCTACTTGGGTTATGAGACTTCAACTTGGAAACATGTCTAAACAAAAATTTAATAATAATAATAATAATAATAATAATAATAATAATAATAATAATAATAATAATTTATTGGTTAATTATAATAATCAAGGTTCACAATTACCTAATGATTTTTCTAATTCATCTTTAGTTATGGAGAAGGAAGGAAATAATGAAATTAATGAAGAAGATAAAGCTACCTTGCAAATGATTGAAGAGCTTCTTAATTGGAACCCTCCTTCCACTTCTTTTATTTAAGGGTCGGGTCGGGCTTGCACCCTGATTAGAATATTCTGATCCAGACGCATACAATAATTATAATTATATAAAAAAAAAAACTATGGATTATAGGCATAGTTTTAATTTTAATTTTAATTTTAACCTAAGTTATAATCTATAGATATGATATATATAGTTGCTTATATATGTGTAGAAACAATTATGATTAATAGATTATGATATTGTTATGATGTAATGTAGTGTCTAATTACTTTGCTCAATTTTAAACCCATAAAAATTGTAAGGGTGTAATTGGGTGTTAGATACTATTATTAAATATGTAAATATTATATATATATATATATATATATATATATATATATATATATATATATATATATATATATATATATATATATATATATATATATATATATATATATATATATATATATATATATATATATATATATATATATATATATATATATATATATATATATATATATTATAAAATATAAATGAAAAGGAAAGGACCTATATTTTACTTTTCTTTAAGATTATATTTTTATGAAACAGTGTCGTTCCTGATAATGTTTCGGCCCTAGGCAGAACATAGAAAGATGGCCCTTATATAGTTAAAGTTTTAGTTCGTTTTTAATGTAGTTTGATAATCATGCGTTTAATTAAGAAACTCAATATTGTAAATTCGATCTACGTTAGAAGCTATTTATGTAAACGCAATTTTTAATAATAAGGATTAACTCAATTTGGGCCCCTTCATGAGCTGGGCCTTAGGCGATTGCACCTCAAAACTACCCTTAGGAACGGCCCTGTTATGAAATACTCCATCCTTGCATAAGATACTTAATAAATTAGTAGATTACAACATTTATCTTTGAAAGTTTATGTATAAAGAAGTGTAAATATATATAACAATCTAGTATTGTTAATTTATTGGTATTTTCCGTACATATATTTAAATGCCCACAAATACTTTTTTACGCTTGATGTGAAAATTTTGATAAGTATATAGGAATAGTTTATACAAGAACAAAATATATTTGAACTACAACTATCACTTTAAAATTAATTTGCTTTAGTTGGTTCTTTGATATTGTAGTAGAAATCAAAGTGACAGATTCAAATCTCATCTACTCCTATTTCAATTAAAAATATTAAGAGCATGATATAAATAGGGTATATAGTTACAATCATCAACTTAATCTCTAAATGAGTTGATGAATCGTCGTTGAAAAAGACTCCCTCCGATTCAGTTTAAGATGTTCCATTTGGGATTTCGCGGATTTTAAGGGTTGAGTGGGGTGTATTAAAAAGGTGGTAGTTGGGTATTTTAATTGATTAAATTAAATGAAAAGTGGTAGTTGGGTATTGGGAATAGGAAAAATGAGGGTATTTAGGTTAAAAAAAGATTAACAAAAAAAGGAAATGAGGCAATTGGTATGGTTTTGCCAAATAAGGAAATGGGACATCTAAACTGATTCGGAGGGAGTATATATAGAGGTTTACTAGATTTAATATAAACATTTTGTGGCCCGTTTGGTAGCTAGTAATAAACTGTTGTAATGGGAATGAAAAATTAGTGTAATTTTTAGTTCTAAAAACTCTTGGCTACCTTGATGACCATGCTTCTCCAACTCCAATTATCTCATTTTCTTCATAAAATTCATTCCAATGCATTACCATTGGGAGAGGTGGTACTAGGTGGTAATGGAAATTTGTAAACAATTTTTTTTTTTGTGATCAAGTTTTATTACCATGGAAATAAAATGAAGGTTTTGATGAAATTTTACGCTATAAATCAATGAATCATTCCCATTACCACCATTTAGTACCACTAACCAAACGGGCCGTTGAAGTCATAGTTTTCTTTAGATACTTTTTTATCCATTAATCTCAACATAAAATTGACCATATATTAATAATATTGATACATAGTTTTCAAATCTTTAGGAATGTTTTAATAGACATTTTTAGTATTATGATAGTTATTAAAATTGACTTATTTCAATAAATTAATTAAAACTTAGTGATGATGATCAGCTAACATAATGAGCTAATAAGTGACCTGTATCTTTCAGTATATAATTATGTTAGGAAATATACCAGCTACATGTTAATTACACCTCCAATATTCTCATTTTAGGACTTGGAGCAAATAAATACTTATTTTAAGGAATTTGATGGTGACTACAACCATCTTTTTTTAATTGTGCATTTTTACAAAAAAAAAATCCCAAATAATAATAATAATTCTAAAAGTTAATTATATATGTGATAATGTGAAATAAAAAGTCTTGTGCAGAGTTTTGATAAAAGTTTCATGATAAAAAGGTAGCAAAATATTTGGATAGTTTTGGTTGAGTTGGTTTTTTTGATTTAGCAGCAGAATTCAATGTGATAAAAGGTTATAGTTATTAATTTCTTTCACCCTTGCACTAACTATTATACGGAGGACTTGTTGAAATACTTTTAGCCCAAAAAGCACTTATGTTAAGGGTCGTCATGGATCGGGTCTGGGTCTGGTCTAATCGAATTTGAACCTTGACATTAATTTTGTATAGACTTATAGTCAAAAATTTTGGACACAAACCAAGAGCTATTGGATTTGATGAGTCTAGGGCTCTATATAATGAGTCTTTTTTTAAAAAAATTTAATAATGAGTCTTGATTTAATTATTCATACTTAGTTTTTTTTATAATTTTTGTTACATTTTAAAGGCTTTATTAGTACTAAAATGGATCTATGGTAAATAAATAAGTCTAAATTGAATCCAAATAAATATAAAAATAGGTTTAGAATAATATAGGGTTATATAGTAGGTCGGTCTGACGTGTTTGGGATGAGTCTAGTCAGTGTGGGCCTTAAATGAGTCCATAGAGAGAGTCTGAATCGGGTTTAGGTCAAAAAGTCCTAAATTCAAACCCAACTTCATTTATTTTTTAGACCCAAAAGCAAATTTAAATTCGATGAAATCTCAAAATATTAATCCAAAAATTGTAAAAATAGAGACGAATCTAAAATGGGCATCATATAATCTTACAATCATGACCATCTCTATAAGATGCCAAGATTATTAGTGGTGTACAAACCACTAAAGATTAAAATCTTAAATTGGGGCAAGGTGACAATAGTTTTCCAAGTAGTTGGGCACTTGGGCTAATAATCAATGCCCTTAAAAATAATAGAAGTATATTCTTTCTTACATCGAATTTACCTCATTTTCTATTTTAATCTGTTTCATTTAATTTGTATCATTTTTATTTTTACATAATGACTCATTTATTTTTTTAATCTTATCCATGTATTTCTACTCACTTTTAATTTTATCCACACAATTTATTATTTCTCTTCATTTATTACTATTTTCTTAAATTTAATCCTATTTCTCTTCGATGCAATTTAAAAGAGACAGAGTAATTTTAAGTTAAGGGTAAGGCTAGCTGTATAAAATTGTACTTGTTACTTTAAATAGGGACACATTGTCTTATATTTATGAGCTAATGGTTAGTTTCTTATTAAATGATACTATAAACTTAGGTTGACATGTCTTAATCAAAGTCCTTAATTGGTTGAACAAGATGTGGACATATACTTAGCACCCATCAACTTTTGTGTAATTACAAGCACCCATATCTAGCAACAACAAATAGGGGACAATGCTTTAGAATTCTTGGTGGGGTGATCAAATTTATTTTTTTTATATGAAATAATAATAATAATAATAATTACCTTAAATTATTTAAATTTAATTTTTTTTAATTTGAAGGATTGTTTTAAGACGTAAATAGTCGATCAGAGTTTCATTGAAAAAACTAAGTTTTATTATGGTTATAGCCAGTCATCAGCGCAATGTCCAATACAAAGTATGAGTCTGAAAGAGGTACCAGATATATCATATACTCGTATGAGTCGTATCCCATCGAGAGACATTAAAATTTTAGAAAGTTAAAAAATTAATCAATGTGGAAATTGTTGTGAAAATATGCGTTACTTTCTCCTTTCTGTAAATTTTGTAGTATTTAATTACTATAAAAAGTTCTTATATTGAAAATACAAACTAGCAAATTCAATGGTACAAATATTAGGATTTTAAACTTTCTTAAAGTATTGAAGTTTAAAAGATGACACCTAAAATTCCCTCGATTAAAGCGTTTAGACTTGTGAGTAGGGATGTTTAACGGGCCGGATAAGGGTCGGGCTGAGCTTAAGTAAATATGAATCGGGCCGGATAAGGATCTTTTAAAATTAATATGGGCTTTAAATGGGCCGAGCTTTCAAAGTCTGGTCCAGCCCAAATAGGCACAATTTACTACTAAAAATTATTTTAATCCGCATATATCAATTTATAACAATTAAATTACTATTTTAAATAATTAGATTGAAAAAATATTAGTAATTTCATTGACATTGTCATTTATAATAATTCTTTTTTTTATTTATAATATTTCAATTATACATTAATTATACTATTTATAACGGCCCGTTTTCGGCCCTCATTGAGCCCTTTTATAGCCCACTTCATTTTAATTATAGTATAGCCCATTTTTAGCCTGGACCACTGTCAACCCAGCCCTTACAACGCCCTTCTAAAAAGTAAAAACAGGCCGAATAAAGACTCAAAATGAAGGCCCGACCCATTGAACACCCCGACTATCGACAGTAGAATACAACTTAGAGTATAATGTATCTAGAAAAGGGCAGTCTTTATTATTCATTAAATTAATAAGGAATACAAGATACATATAATAATAGCTTATCATAAGCATGCTTGTTCTTCCACTAGCTAGAAGTAACTGCCCTAGGATCATTATCACAAACTCAGGATAATTATATTAACTACTTCCTTCGTTTCATAATACTTGCTACTAAGTGTAACATATTATATGGGAAAATATCACTATCAATAGCAAATATTATGGAACGGAGAAAGTAACAATTTAGTAGTAGGGTAAGAGTAGTTTAACCAAAGAATTCTGCATTAACAGCGGATTTCTTATATGACTCCTCAATGGTAGCATAGATTGAGGTTCCAGTCTGCTTGTCAGAGGGCTTAGCAATGGCCCCACTACCATCTAACTTCTTTTCAATATCGTCCCATTTTATGTCGTTGAAATTGCATTTAGGTCCACACTCTGCATAAATCTGCTCCATTTATAACACTATAAGTTAGTAATATGATAAATTTGTAATGATTTAATTGTATAGAGGAGTAGCCCATCAAGTATATATGATAGTCAATATCTATTTAATTCTTTGAATTGGGGTTACATGTTTTCCAACACCATATGAACCCATTTTTTTGAATCGGCAAAAACATTATTCTTTTCAAACCCGCGATTTATTTTTATAAAACATCAATTTTTTTTTCCAATTGATCGAAAACCTTCGGCTCTGATACCATATTAAATTTTAGCTAGATTTATTGTGAATATCAACATATTATCGATAAAAATGAGGTACACACACTTCAACAACCAATGAGATACCATCTCAAACCCATATTTATGGAAGAAAGAACCCCAATAACTTATAAAGTGTGCAAATCATCCCAACAAGTAACATTCAGACTAAAAACTATCAAAGTATATATCATATCCTGAGGCTGCAACCATCAACTTAAGCTTTTGGTTGAGTTGGTTCCTTCAATCACGGGTTAGAATCTCAACTCACCCTTCTTCCGATAGCCTCGGTGTCAGCAAAAGCAAGGAGCCAAGCACAATCAACACCAGATTCATTCTTACCGGAATAAACCACAATAGCCTTAACGCCATAACTAGACATGGCTAACATTTCGAACATACCATCACTTTTAAGGCGATCAGGGAAGCTTCTGAGCATATGTCCTGCATATCTATGGCTACTCATAAGATTCAATGATCCCTTTGTCTTACTCTTCAAAACACCAAGTACCATAGTGGTACGGACATTATTATTGATTGCTTCAACAGTGTTAATGCATTCATTGATGACCACCTTGTCATGGGATCCATTTAGAAGTTGATCAGATTTGGCTTGCTTCATTATTTGTTCTAAACTTGCTTTTTCTTCTAGGTTATGTTGCACTGCTACTTCCTCATTCCTCTCAAATTGGCTTGATGCCATTTTGATCTTATGCCTTTGCTTGCTTGATTCACCCTTTAATGTTGCAAAAAAAATATATACATACACTTTTAGAAACGACTAAAACAACTTATTGCAGTTATGGGGTGTTTGGCAATTGGTTGTTGGCTTGTTTGATCAACTGGAAATGTTGGCTGTTTTGTTGGCTTTTAAGCTTGCTGACAAAGTCAGCTGTTTGTGGAGATGTTTGATAAATTTGAGTATTGGTTGTTGGCTGTTTATTAGAGAAAAAGTCAGTCAACCAAAGCAGCTATTCATTTTAGCTTAAAAGCCACCTTTTCAGCTGCAGTCATTGACAAAATACTTTTTCCAGTTTGACTAACCAACAAGTTAAAAGTCAAAAATTAACCAATAAAACTATGCCAAAAGTCATGTACCAAACATCCCCATATATAGGGTTTAAGAGCTAGCAATTAAAATATCAATTGTATGTATTTTGTATTCCCTCTATTTCAATGATTTTTTCTTATTTTATTTGGGCACGTTTTTTGAGACATATAGTGAAGTCTTTATATAAAAATTTGATATTTATAATTCTTGCGTATAAATAAAACAAGATCTCGCTTGACAATGTTTTAACTTATAGACTAAGAATAAAGTACAAATTAAGAATGAATTGTGAATACCGTCAAAAAAGCAAATGGGACAAAATCACTCTTAGGAAGGTAGTATGTATTCGTCATAGGCATTGAGCAATTTTTATACGCAATACAACGAGCAATATGATAAAATCATTTTTATTAGGCTGACTCGTGTACATTTAGCGATTAGAGTAATCAATTATAATTTTAAAGTTATTGAATAGAAAAATTAACTAACTATATAGGTCAGTAACACGGATTATACAAAGAAAATGCATTCATATATATTAGTATACATAAGTAGAGGTGTTCAATTGGGCGAGTCACATTTTAACAGGTCATTAGCGGGTCGGGTCAATAATAGGGCGGGTCATTAACGGGCCTTGGTGTAAAGGGCCGGGTCGGGCTTGGTCGAATAATTATAAGTATTCATTGCGGAAAAAAAATTACCACTTTTTTTTATATATTTTAAAATGATATTATTATATACATAAGTTGGTCGACCCAACGGGTCCTAAAATAAAAAAAAAAAAACTATTTTATGAACTTTTAAAAAAGGGTCAAATTGGGTTGGATTTAAATGGGATTGACCAACCCCGACCCTTTTAACATTTGATATGACCCGCTCAATCCTGCCCCATTTAAAATTTGACCCAACCCGCCCCAACCCGGCCCGTTGAACACCTCTATAAGTAATAAAGTATTTGTTGCACAACACAATTAGAAACTCCTAGATTATTGTTTAACAAAAGTATCAATCTTGGGTAAAAAAACATTTATTTTCTGAAACAAATTATTTTCTTACCTTTTCGTGCTTCATATATATTTTAATACTGCAAAAATTTATGCATGTAATTTTAGAAACAATTAAGACAACTCGTTCAAATTCGTTGCAATGTGTAGTTAAATTATTGGTAACAATAACAAACAAATTAATTTGTTCACCAGGTAAGGTAACTTTTATAGGCAACAACGAGCAACATCTATATACATAGTTTTCATGGGCAACAACGTATTTGTTGCACAACACAAGCGACTCCTAGATTATTTCACAAAAATATCAATTTTGGGCAACAAAAAGTTAAGGAAAAATTACCGTGAATAATACAATCTTTTGTTAATTTCTCTATAATAATAATAATACTAATTATGGATTAACCATGAATAATACCAACTTAAAGGGGTATATTCCTAGAAAATCCCTAACATGTAAAAATCAAACTATAGGTGATTATAAGGCAAAAAAAATTGGTCATCATCATCATCATCCTACCCAGTATATCCCGCACATAGAAAATCTATGGACAAGGTCTGGGGAGGGAAGGACGGCGGCAACTCATACCCGTGAAGGAGAGCACGGCCAAAGAAAGGAGTCCCCCGGCTCCGAAAAAAAATTGGTAAATTAGTTAATAAACTAAAGTTGGTATTATTCTAAGAAATTGCTCCCTTAAGTTCGTATTATTCATAATTAATCAATAATTGATATTTATTGTAGAAAAATTATCAAAAATTTATATTATTCACGGTTATTTTTCATAAATTTAAAACTTATTTCATATACTCTTGTGCAAGGCAACAACTTATTAACAACGGATAATTTGTAGCCCAACCTAGAGATGTTTTATGGATTGCTTCTATTATTGATCTTCCGTTTTAAATTACTTACAACATTTAAATATTACATTATTATTTCGTCTTAATGTAAAGATTATTATATCAAAACTTTTATATATAATAGAGATATTAAAGATTAAATTAGTGAGTTGTATCGTGTGAAAAAACATACAATATCAGTATTTTAAAACGGACAAAATATTACATAATTTAAAAAAAAATATAAGAGAGCGCGGAATGATAGAAAAGTACCTCAATCTAGCAAGATAACTTGATTATTAAATGCGTGGATGATTGAGTAGTAGATGACTAGATGCTATTAATTGGGGGTATTTATAGAACTGGAAAGATGGATATAAATAGTATATTTAAGGATTAAACAATTATAAATTAACCCATCAAAAAAAACACTTATAAATTAAGAATCTTTACCGGTAATTAGGAAATACTTCTACAACGTTCTTAGCTTTTCTAAATTGTAAGATGCCACTTTAATTTAAAAAAAAATAAATAAAATTGTAAGATGCCATTCTTTGTTTTTTTTTTTGACATAACAAATAAAGTCATTTTCTATTATTCAAGATCGTTTTTGACAAACATATATAAACTCCTCATCATCATCATCAACCTAATATCTCGCTTAAAGGATAGTGTATGAGTGAGGAAATGTGACGGACAATCCATACCCATACTCCTTTGAGAGGGAATACTATAGGAAAATGGTTAATTTTACCCCTAAAGATGAGAGCCCTACAAATGCTAATAATATAATATATCTAAAAGACTATATTAAATGGCAAATGCTAACCATCGTCTTGAAAATATGCGTTAATAAAAATAATAATACTTCTATAATATATCTAAAAGGCTATATTAGGAAAAAAATTTGAAAATAACATAACGGTCAATTTTGACAAACATAATGGCAAAAGCTAACCATGGTCTCGAAAATATTCGTCTAAAAGACTATATTAAGAAAAGAATTTGAAAATAGCAATAACATAACATATACACGTACGTGATTTGATGATAAATTTTAGGAAAAATTACCTAGAATAATTTAAATTATTCATCATTTTCCTACAATAAATGCATCTATTGATTAATCATGAATAATCCCAACTTTGAGGGTTATTTTTCTAGAGTAAACCCAGTGACCGGATGATTTTCTACAGCAAGTTTTATTTTTTTTAAAAAAAGATAAATTAAAATAAAATATCGAAAAAATGTTAAAAAAAATATTCATAAAAATTTATGATTTTTTTATTATTTAGAATTTTTTATGTAAATTTTCAAAATTATATTTTCTAATTTTAAATTAATATTTAATTTATTTTTTTGGTGAATTACCTATAGCAGCTCATCGGGTTACCCAAGTTTACTCTAGGAAATTTATGGGGGGTTCTTTGGGCATCCAAGGTAGCCGACCGCCTAGGGCTCCTCAAAATAAAGGGGCCTTCAAATATTAACTGGTGCTATTCAGTCCCGGTTCCGAGCAATACTTTTTAAGTGATTTATTTGTAAACCTTTTTTTATATTTAAAGTACTATAATGTTACAATACATTTTGTCTTGAATTATTTTTTTTGGAGTAAAAAATTTTGAATCATTTGATATAATAAAGGGCTCCATTTTTAAAAAAATCACAAAAACAAATAGGGCCTCCAAAATTTTTGCTCCGCCCCAGTAGGAAAATACCCCTCAAAGTTGGGATTATTCATGATTAATCAATAGCTGGGGTTATTGTAGGAAAATCATTGATAGTTTGGATTATTCTAGGTAATTTTTCCTAAATTTTAAGTTTTATATTATATATTAGGTGTAATACAATTAATATTTACTTCTTATGTTTAATTGTATTTGTCATTAATATTGACATTTTTTTTGCTAAATATGTCACTATTATATAATTATAAGTGTTTCTAAACGAATGTAAAATATAATTAAAAGTAGAGATTATATTTTAATTTACTATTTAAATTTGATTTTATCCTTAATAATAATGAACATTTTAAAGACGTCAGTTAGCAAGATCCATGTCAAATTAATCAAAATTAATCTGAATATTTTTATGACGATAACTTTATGAGTCTCTTTTAGGCATAGATGCATACATATTCATCACTCTATTTAATCTATAATTATATTTTAAAATTGCCGCGTAAATAAGCACTCATATAAATTAATTTTAATATGTAATTAGATTTCTAACACATTTTCTGAAGAATATTTAAAGTAACGAAAGGAATTTCTAGATGGAAATGTTTTTTTCACTAAATTAGAGTTTGAGGAAATTAGAGTTCATACTTTTTAAAAATATTAAAATTTTCACTAAATTAAAGATAATGTAAAAGTTTTTTTTCTCCTCTCTAAAAGTTCGGGGTTGTATGGTGTTACTCCATACAAGCAAGTTTATAAATGAATAAGATGGCATATTAAAAGTAACGGCTAATAGTAACTTGAAATAACCGACATGTTTCCTTTTTGGAGGGTCCACTCGCAACGAAGACAAATGTTAAATTATTTAAAATTTTTTAATAAGGTGGAATTATTCATTGGTAATGGGCAATAAGTTGTAGAAAACACAGCGTACCCACAAAATAAGAACAAAAACCCACAAAACAATATGTATCTAGAAGAGGGCAATCTTTATTTACTTAAAGACGAACATACAAGATAGATAGTAGCTTATAATAAGCTTGTTTATTCTTCTACTAGCTAGTAGAAGAAATGACTGCCCTAGGATCATAATTCATAATACATAAGATTACAAACTCAGTAGGAGTAATAGTTTAACCAAGGTAGGCTGCAGCAACAACAGATTTTCCACTTGACCCCACAATGGTAGCATATAAGGAGGTTCCAGTCTGCTTGTCAGAGGGCTTAGCAATGGCCCCACTGCGATCTAACTTCTTTTCAATATCGTCCCAGTTAATGTTGTTGAAATTGCATTTAGGTCCACACTCTGCATAAATCTGCTCCATTTATAACACTATAAGTTAGTATTGGTAGATTTGTCATCAGAGTTGACATAAAAAAATCGATGAAGTTTCATTCTAAAATTAATTGGTATTACGAGGAGTGTCCATCGAGTATATATGATTGTCAACAACCCTCTAATTTTTCGATGTGGGATGAGGATAACATGTTGGTTATTTTCCAACACTCCCCCTATCATGTGAACTTGTTTTTTTAAATCGACGGGAACGTCATTCATTTCTAACCCACAAATTATTTTTATGGAAGACCGATTTTATCTAGTGGGTTGGAAACAATCGACTCTAAGACCATATTAAATTTAACTAAGACTTATTATGAATGTCAAAATCTTATCGGAGAAACATAAGATGCACACACTTCATAATTAAGCAAAGGAGATAATATTCCAAACCCATATCTATAATATGGACTATGAAAGACCAATTTTTTGTTTAATTTCTAGTTGACTAGAAACCTTCTACATGCTCTGATGCCATGTTTAATTTATCTAATGAACATATTAACACTTATCAGAAAACATAAGGTGCACAATCATCATAAGCAAGAAGATACCATTTCAAACAATATTTATGGAAGAAAGAACTCTAATGACTTATAAAATGTGCACACCATCTAGAATTAACCACCCCAACAAATAACTTATGAGCAAAAACAACTGCTTGCACCACTAACGCTGCATAGTTAAGCCAAAATTAAACATTCAAAAACAAAAACTCACCCTCCTTCCGGTAGCCTTGGTGTCAGCAAAAGCAAGGAGCCAACCACAATCAACACCAGCTTTGTTCTTACCGGAATAAACCACAGCAGCCTTAACGCCCTTATTCGACATAGCCGACATAGCGAACGCACCGGCACTGTTAAGAGGGTCGGAGAAGTTTTTGACGATATGTCCCGCATATTTGTGGCTTTTAAAAACATGCAATGGTCCCTTCGTCTGATTCTTCAAACCACCAACAACCGCAGTGATGCGGAGATTGGCAGCCGCAGCACGGTCAAGACATTCATTGTTGACCACAATTTCATGGGATTGTTTCAGAATTTGGTCGGACTCAACGGAACATTCGGCTTGCTTGATTATTTCATCTAAACTTGCTTTCTCTTCTAAGCTTAGTTGCACTGCATTCTTCTCACATTGGATGGATGCCATTTTCTTACTTTTCCTATTGCAAAAAATATGTTACGTACGTCACGTACTTTTAGAAACAACTAAAAATACCTCGTGATTAAGTGATGATCACAGTTTTCTATGAGCGGGATACACTAGGTATAGAGGTGTTTAATGGGCCGGGTTGGGGTGGGTCGGGGCGGGTCATGTCAAATGTTAAACGGGCCGGGGCGGGTCAAGCCCGTTTAAATACGACCCACTTTGAACCTTTTTAAAAAGTTCATAAAATAATTTTTTTTATTATATTTTATGTCTCATTAGGTTAATTCAACTAGAAATATAACAATCGCATATAAAAATATATAAAAAAAAGTAGTAAAATATTTTTTACAACCAATTAATATAATTAATCGACCTGGCCCTTTACACAAAGGCTCGTTAATGACCTGCCCCTTTAATGACCCGACCCGCTAATGATCCATTAAAATGGGATGTGACCCTTGACCCATTGGGTCGACCCGTCCCATTGAACACCTCTAACTGGGTATGATTATGATTATGATGATGATGATGTACGTAATTTTAGAAACAACTAAAATAGCTCGTTGGCATGCACTTACACAGTCCGTCTTGTTCATTTTTAGGGCTTAAGGTAAGCCCTAGGTAAAGGCAGGAAGGGCTTGTGCTCAGGGCTAACGAATTAAAAAGTGATCAGTTTTGTTTTCATATGCATTGAAAGTAAGACTTATGTGATTAAAATGTGTACTTAACCGTACCAAACGGAAGTATTATTAATGATAACTATTATTTATTTACTAATCATTGAATTATAAGTTCATATTATCAAACAAAAAGCGGATAAAATCAAGTTTTATTATTGGTGTATAATATTTTTTATGTTATAAATTTTGTAATTATAAATATATAGGAGTATTTATAGTTAGGGCCTAAAAATTTTTTTCCCCAGACAATTGAAATCTCTGAGCCGGCCCCATTTAGGGCCCATAGCTAAAAATAATAAAACCCCTAAAATAATTTTAATGTTAATAATTTAACAATTTTATAAAAAAACAATGATAATTCATATTACATAACAAAAAATTTAAATTATACTCTATCTAAATTTAATTTAAATCAATATTAACATTTTACAAAAAAATATATATTTTGGGCTAAAAATTTAAGACCCTGAACGATAGCCCATTTTACCCTTGTTAATGGACGAATATGAAACTCTTATCGGCTAGTCTCCTGAGAGACCGTCTTTTTGAGAGACGTCTCTCAGGTTCAGTCCATCAAAGCTTTCTTTGTACTCTTACTTCACTTTTTTTTATGGGCCAACCCAATAAAAAAACGTCTTTCAGAGAGACGGTCTCTTACAAGAATTTGTGAACTCTTATATATTGGCAGTTAAGACTTAAGAGCAAATATGAAGTATCAAATATGAATCGTTGCACTCTATGTATTTTTTTTTTTTTTTTTTTAGATGTTGCACTCTATGTATTTAACATAGGCAACAATCAAATTCGCTGCACTTGTAATTAAAAAACGGGCAATAATACAAATTTGTTCGTTAGATAATTTTTATGGGCATCAATTTTGTGTAACAAGTAACAGCATCGGCTGTTCTTTGGGCATCCGAGGTAGCCAATCGTCTAGGGCCCCTCGAATAAGAGGCCCTCAAATATTAAATGGTGCTATTCAGTTTCGGTTCCGAGCAATACTTTTTAAGTGACTTGTTTGTAAACATTTTTTATATTTTAAGTATTATAATATTACAATACACTCTGTCTTGAATCTTTTTTCTTGAAGTGGAAAATTTTGAATATTTTTAAAAAAATCGAAAAACAAATAGAGCCTCTAAAATTTTTACTCCGCCCCCGAGTAACAACCTTTAGGCAACAACTGCACAACAAACATTTTTTTTATTGCCTTAAACTTTGGGCAACAAAAACGTATTTTTTGGGTGCAAATTATTTTAATTTGTAGCCCAAAATAGGGATGTTATATTCTTATTATACATGACATAAAATAAAATAAAAAAAATAGATATAAGCTAAGAAAGTGCAAAACGATATACCTGAATCTAGCTAGAGAACTTGATCGAAGTTTAAAAGTGTGGATGGTTGAGTAGTAAATGAGCTATGCAATTGGGTATTTATAGAGCTAGAAATATGAATATATGTAATATTAAAGGATTAAATAATTATAAAAAAAAAAAATCTTTATCAATAAATAAAAGGTTCTTATCTTTTGTAAATTGTAAGATGCCATTTTTTTGCTTTATTTTATCGACATATCAAAGTCGTTTTCGATTAATCAATATTGTTTTTGACAAAACATAACTAGTACTCCCTCCGTTTTCAAATGTTCTTCCCATACTTTTTGCACAGTTTTCAAAGTAAATTTTGAGTCTAAATATCTCTAAATACGCATTATAAAAAATTACAAAAAATCTATAATAAAAAAGTATACATTAAGACGAATCTAACGAGAACTATCACGGACATATTTTGTCTTCTACATATGTCTTCAAAATCTTAATCAAATTTCTCTTTCCAAAATAGAATATTCTAAATGGGAAGAACATTAGGAAACTTAGGGAGTAATACTTATATTAAATGGCGAACGTCTTATAAATGTTTGTTAACAAAAATAATACTCCCTCCTATTCACACAAAAGGGGACATTTGGATTGGGCACGGTTTTTAACAGTGAAATGGTGGGGTATTTTAATTGATTGAATTAATTGTAAAGGTAGTAGTTGTGTATTGGGGAGTAGTAAAAATGGGAGTAGTTGGATATTTAATTGATTAAATTAATTATAAAGGTGAGAGTAAAAATAGAAATGAGACATTTTGTGTGAATTGGCCTAAAATAAAATGTCTCCTTTTGCGTGAATAGGAGGGAGTAATATATTTGAAAGAGTTAATTAGGAAATAAACAAGATATAAAATAAAATAATATATTATTGCGTTTTAAGATTTATGTTATTTTTGGTCATATAATTGATATTTTCTATTTTAGAATATCTTATTTATGATATTTTATGATATTTTAAAGGCGTCGTCGGTCAGCAAGATGCATGAAATTAATGAAGATCAACCTAAAACCTAAAAAGTCTAGGGTTTCTTCCTTTATATATATATATATATATATATATATATATATATATATATACTATATAATATATGATATATATAATATATATATATATATATATATATATATATATATATATATATATATATATATATATATATATATATATATATATATATATATATATATATATATATATATATATATATATATATATATATATGCTATGTTTGGTAATTTGGAATTCATTTTCAAATATTGAATTGGCTTAAATACTATATATGTTTGGCAAATTTGGTATTTGAAAATGTGAAATTGAGTCAATTCTACATAGAATTCCAATAGTAATGTAAAATTGATCGATCAAGTAATAAAATTGGCAAATTCCAAGTATTTACGTGTCATTTACAATTCTTGAATTTGGATACCAAATTTAAATTCTCTATTTTCAAATGAATTAAATGTTACCAAACACTACCTTAGGTAAAAAGTCTTGTATGCGCGAATAGGGACTAAATAGTACTCCGCCTTATATACGGAGTAGTATGGAACTTCCATATTATGATTTCATAAAATCACATTCTCTCATTAAATATGGGAAATCGTCATAAAATTAATAAATTAATTAAATAATCGATTAAAGAGAAATTAAAATATAATTTAAAATTTATAGTCGTATATAATTGAATTAAAACTAAATCATTCTTTGTAATAAGAATTATCATTATCATCAACGTAATATTCCGCTCGAGAATAGAGTTTGGGTGAGGAAAGGTGACGGACAATTCATAACCGTACTCGTTTGGGAGGAAATACTATAGAAAAACGGTCAATTTGATTATATTAATAAATGATAATCATTTGTATATTATCTGTTGATTTTACTTTTCCTTTTATCTTTTTTCATTTTTTTTATTCCTTATCTTAAGTAATACCCGTACTGCCTCAGGCCCTCATGATTGAGATTTTTCTATTTATTTTTGCAAATGAATATTGGAGAATATATTTCATGTCATCTTTGAATATAACTTTATCTTTTGGGGGAAACGTGGTAAAATATAATAATAATAATAATAATAATAATAATAATAATAATAATAATAATAATAATAATAATAATAATAATAATAATAATAATCAAACAATTAACTAAAAGAACTGGAAAATTCTATGTAGCATGCTCACAATGATTTGCCACATGGAATCATACTATAATACTATTTCCTCCAAACCAATTTAGTTATCCCATTTCCTTATGTGACAAATTCTTATCAATTGTTCTACTTTCTTTTTTGTCAATCTTTTTTTACCTAAATAACCCATTTTCACACAAGTAACGACCAAAATAGCCTTACTTTTACTACTTATAATACTCCAACTACTACATTTACAATTAATTTAATCAATTAAAATACCCCAACTTTCATCTTTTTAATAGGCCTCACACTACCCTTAATAACCGTACTCAAATCAATGGGACAACTAAATTGATTCGAAGGGAGTATTAACTAAAAGAACTGGAAAATTCCATGTGGCATGCTCACAACGATTTACCTCGTGGAATAATCTTTGAATTATTGCTATATTTATTAATTAATTAATAATATGATAAATTTATTGCTATATTTATTAATTGAATGGCCAAAACTTGAAACTTGAAACTTGAAAGGCCAAAGCCCAAAACTTATAATTGAATGACAAATACACTTGTGAATTAAATATAGTAGAATCATGGATACATTAACAAAGTAATGTATATGATAAGTAAAAACTATTGTCAAGTATTATGGGATATTGCTAAATGTTTAGGTAATTCTGAATCAGTAACTCATACTATTACCAATTGGTTTTTAGTAGTGATCTTCTTTGAGTTTATGAGTGGACTACTTCGTCTCCTTCTTTTTTGGATTGCTCATGCTCATTTTTTAAATACTATCGGTATTTGTCAATACGTCTATGTCGATTAGATTTCATGTTAAATTGAGTTTATTTAGGATATAGGTAGGTTCATTTTTTAGATTTGGAAAAACTTCACGTTGAATTATAACTATTAGCTAGCCGGAATTGCTGGTTGAAATTTTGAGCTAGTTTGACCAATAAAAAATATCGAACGATAATCTGGCTATTTAAGTCACTTGTTAATTGTTATGGAGATATTTGATAAAACTTATTTGATTATTGGTTATTTATTAGTAAAAAAGTGAACGAAAAAGCCAAAAATCATTACAGATGGTACTATAAGGAGTTTTTTTTTTTTAAATTACGATTTACAAGGTATAGATTAGGAAAGAGGATGACAAGAAATATAATATTTGCAAACACCCCTTTATATTCGTATTAAATTCTGAGTTTGAAAATATTGAATTCTTGTAATTGGACACATTAAATTGGAGTAAAATTCGTGATAAATTATGCTAAATTCAATTAAATACCTGTCTTCACTCGAAAATTTTGCTTGAATAAAGTTAATCATATCATATAAATTATATAATAGAGAATCAGCTTTGCCACGTGTTATTCTCACATATAATTTTTGCCGCTATAATTTGTTCTCTACACATGTCATTCTCACAAAGTTTAAAGAAATAATGTCACAAAAATTTTATAAATAAGTGTCACAAAATATAAAGAATAAGTGTCATAAAACTTTTATAAATATAAGTGTCTCAAAGTTTAAAGAAAATGTATAGAAAAAGTGTCAAAAAAATTTTATACATAAGTGTCACAAAGTTTAAAGAAAAAGTGTCACAAAAATTTTTAACATTTATGTCACAAAGTTTAAAGAAAAAGTGTCACAAAAATTTTTAAGAACAGGATTAAAAAATGTTTAGAGTAAGTGTTACAAAGTTTAAAGAAATAATGTCACAAAAATTTTATAAATAAGTGTCACAAAGTATAACGAATAAGTGTCATAAAAATTTTATAAATAAGTGTCTCAAAGTTTAAAGAAAAAGTGTCACAAAAATTCTATAAATAAGTGTCACAAAGTTTAAAGAAAAAGTGTCAAAAAAATTTTATACATAAGTGTCACAAAGTTTAAAGAAAAAGTGTCACAAAAATTTTATAAATAAGTGTCACAAAGTTTAATGAAAAAGTGTCACAAAAATATTATATATAAGTGTCACAAAGTTTAAATAAAAAGTGTCACAAAGTTTAAATAAAAAGTGTCACAAAAATTTTATACATAAGTGTCACAAAGTTCAAAGAAAAAGTCTCACAAAAATTTTTAAGAACAAGATTCAAAAATGTTAAGAATAAGTGTCACAAAGTTTAAAAAAATAGTGTCACAAAAATTTTATAAATAAGTATCACAAAGTATAAGGAATAAGTGTCATAAAATTTTATAAATAAGTGTATCAAAGTTTAAAGAAAAAGTGTCATAAAAATTTTATAATTAAGTGTCACTAAGATTAAAGAAAAAGTGTCACAAAAAATTTATTAATAACTGTCACGAAGTTTAATGAAAGAAAAAGTGTTACAAAAATTTTATAAATAAGTGTCACAAAGTTTGAAGAAAAAGTGTCAAAAAAATTTTATACATAAGTGTCACAAAGTTTAAAGAAAAAGTGACACAAAAATTTTATAAATAAGTGTAACAAAGTTTAAAGAAAAAGTGTCACAAAAATTTTTTAAAAAAGTGTCACAAAATTAAAAGAAAAAGTGTCACAATAATTTTATAAATAAGTGTCACAAAGTTAGAAGAAAAAGTGTCACAAAATTTTATAAATAAAAGTCACAAAGTTTAAAGAAAAAGTGTCACAAAAATTTTATACATAAGTGTTACAAAGTTTAAAGAAAAAAGTGTCACAAAAATATTATAAATAAGAGTCCCAAAGTTTAAAGAAAAAGTGTCACAAAAGTTTTACAAATAAGTGTCACAATGTTTAATGAAAAAGTGTCACAAAAATTTTATAAATAAGTGTCACACAGCTTAAAGAAAAAGTGTCAAAAAATTTTATATATAAGTGTCACAAAGTTTAAATAAAAAGTGTCATAAAAATTTAATATATAAGTGTCACAAAGATTAAATAAAAAGTGTGACAAAAATTTTATACATAAGTGTCACAAAGTTTAAAGAAAAAGTGTCACAAAAAATTTTAAAAACAAGATAAAAAAAATGTTAAGAATAAGTGTCACAAAGTTTAAAGAAATAGTGTCACAAAAATTTTAAAAATAAGTATCACAAAGTATAAGTAATAAGTGTCATAAAATTTTTATAAATTAGTGTCTCAAAGTTTAAAGAAAAAGTGTTATAAAAATTTTATAATTAAGTGTCACTAAGTTTTAAGAAAAAGTGTCACAAAAAATTTTATATATAAGTGTCACAAAGTTTAAATAAAAAGTGTCACAAAAATTTTATATATAAGTGTCACAAAGTTTAAATAAAAAGTGTCACAAAAATTTTATATATAAGTATCACAAAGTTTAAAGAATAAGTGTCATAAAAATTTTATAATTAAGTGTCTCAAAGTTTAAAGAAAAAGTGTCATAAAAATTTTATAAATAAATGTCACAAAGTTTAAAGAAAAAGTGTCAAAAAAATTTTATAAATAAGGGTCACAAAGTTTAAAGAAAAAGTGTCACAAAAATTTTTAAAAACAAGTTTCTAAAAATTTTAAAAATAAGTGTCATAAAATTTAAAGACTAAGTGTCACAAAGTTTAAAAAATAAGTGTCACAATAATTTTAAGAATAAGTGTCACAAAAATTAAAAGAATAATAGTCACAGAAATTTAAAGAATAAGTGTCACAAAAACTTTTAAGAACAAGTGTCAAAAAATTTTAAGAATAAGTGTCACAAAATTTTATGAAGAAGTGTCACAAAGTTAAAAAAAAAAAGTGTCAAAAAAATTTTAAAAGTAAGTGTCACAAAATTTTTGTAGAATAAGTTTCACAAAAATTTAAATAATAAGTCTCACAAAAAGTTAAAAAATAAGTGTCAGAAAAATTTTAAAGAACAAGTGTCAAAATATTTTAAGAATACGTGTCACAAAATTTAAAGAATAAATGTCACAAAAATTTTAGAATAAGTGTCACAAAAATTTTGTAGAATAAGTATGACAATTATTTAAAGTATAAGTGTGACAAAAAACTATAGAATAAGTGTCTCAAAAATTTATAGAATAAGTGTCACAAAAAATTTTAAGAATAAGTGTCAAAAAATTTTAAGAATAAGTGTCACAAAAATTTTAAGAACAAGTGTCCAAAATTTAAAACTAAATGTCACAAAACTTTTAAAAATAAGTGTCTCAAAAATTTCAGAAATAAGTGTCACAAAACTTTATAAAAGAATGTTCCAAAATTTTAAAAATAAATGTCACAAAAAAAAAAAAAAAAAAGTTGTCGAAATATTTTGGTAAAGTGTCACGCACATGCACATATTTAAAATAAAAACGTTAGAAAAACTACGTATAAATTGTAACTAATATTTAACAAAAAGTGTCACAAATGTTTTGCTAATATGTGTAATTTGTGTTGTGAGAAAGTGTCACATATTAATTTATAAAATAAGTTTCACAAAATAAGGCCAAAAGTGTCACAAAATATCAAAAAATAGTCACCAACATTTTGTAACAAAAGAGTTAAGCAAATATTATGTAATAAAGTGTCATATACAATTTTGTAAAAATTTTGACACAAATAAAATGTGTCACAATATGCAATCAAAAGAGTCTTGCGGTAGACACAAGATTCTCAAAAAGAGATATTCATTCTTGTAACAAAAAGAATTAATATTATGTTTGGGAATGTGAATTTCATTTGAAAATACAGATTTAACTTTAAATTAGTGTTTGACAAATACTAAAATTTCAAATTTGGATTTGATTCAAATCCACAATTGTTATAAAAATGGTTTAAAGATGAGGATTTGAGAATGACCTCTCAAACCTTGTCATTTTCAAATTCTACATTAATAATTTCATAATTAAAGTCATTAATTTGAAATCTATTCTATACCTATAACTAAAACAAAAGACGCTGACATCATCATACCTCAAAACTTATGAGGTGTCACCTTGTGGAGTAAAGATTTCCCTCCAATATAGGATGATGATGTCACCTATTACATAATGGAATTGGATTTCCAATGGTGTTCATTAATATAATGATTATTCTAATAAATACTATCATAATCAATACATTGAAATTGGTTAATTTTCTCAACAATGCCTAAATGCATTTGAAATTGGTTTATTTAGTCAAAATATGTAAATGCACTATTGGGATTGATCAATGCAATCAACCTTACAAAGTATTTTTAGTTCTATATTTGTATAATTATTCAAATTATTTTTTATACATAAATGCTTTATCATTTAAAATGGTTCGGTTAATTTGATATTTTAATATATGTTCAAAACAATTTATTTAATATGAGAATTTATTTTTAACATTGTTTGTTATGATTATTTAGTAAAAAATAATATCAAAATAAGATTGTTTAACATCATACATAACATATAAAATAGTATTTTTAATTTTAAAATTACATTAAATATTAGTTATTATATGCAATTATTAATTCATTGAAAATCAATAACCAATAACTTAAATTTATTTTTTTTTCTAGATAATCAAAAATAATAAAATGACAAAACTGTGCATTGCACGGGGATTATCACTGTCTATTTCAGTAATTAGAAATAGAATCTTTAAAATATGGCAATGTTTACCGAAAATTCTTGTCTATCTTTCTATTACTTTATTTTTATTCTATAGTTAGTCACCAGACCACTATAAACACTCATATAATATTCAAAAAAAAAAAAAAAATAAACACTCATATATATATATATATATATATATATATATATATATATATATATATATATATATATATATATATATATATATATATACTCTCTCCGAATCGTTTTAGATGTCTTATTTGGATTTTCACGGTTATCAAGGGTGGTGTAGGGTCCACTAAAAAGTGGTAGTTGGGTATTTTAATTGATTAAATAATTGTAAAGATGGTAGTTAGGTATTGGGGAGTAGTAAAAGTGGGGGTATTTAGGTAAAAAAAAAATATAGACAAAAACAAAAATAGGACAATTGATATAAATTTGCAAAATAAGAAAATGAGACAACTAAAAAGATTCGGAGTGAGTATAACACAAAAACTACACGTGTCTTATCCATTGACCAAAAAAAATTTTGTACTTGTTGAGTTCGAGTCTTAAAACACTATTTTAAGACTTTAAAAGCCAAATTTAACACTTAAAACCTAGTTCAAGCCTCAGTCTTCCTTTTCCTGAGGCTTTGTTTAATTTTTTAACTATCGAACTTATGTTTTTAACTCTTAAAACATTCATTCCACCATTTAAACTATCAATTCTAACTTTTAAAACCCCTACTCCAATCCTTAATTTTGTATTTTGCTTACATACTCCAACAAGAAAAAAAAATTTCAAGACCTAAAATGTCTATTCCAAATATTTCCAATGGTATAAAGTTCGTCAAATTCAAGAACGCCTATTTTAAGGTCCAAAATATCCAATTCAACCTTTAAAATTATGAGTTGGACCTATGAGTGATCGCTAGAGGTGTTCAACGGGCCGGGGCGGAGCGGGTCAAAATTTAAATGGGCCTGGGCGGGGCTGGTCATGTCAAATGTTAAACGGGCCGGGGCGGCTCAAGCTCATTTGAATCCGGCCAAATTTGACCATTTTTTAAAAGTTCATTATTTTAATTATACTTTATGGCCCGATGAATCGACTCACTTATGTATATAATAATATCATTTAAATATAAAAAAAAAAATGGTAATTTTTTTCCGCAATTAATACTTATAATTATTAGACCCGCCCCGCCCCGACCCTTTACACCAAGGCCCGTTAATAACCTGCCCCATTATTGACCCGACCCGCTAATATTCCATTAAAATATGACCAGACCCTTAACCCGTTGGGTCGACCCGCCCCATTGAACACCTCTAGAGATCGCACATATGCGACCTATCTTACAGAAGATTTGCTGTAAATATAATTTAAATTTGTAATTCGATTTCTAACACATATTTGTAAAGAATATTTAAAGTAACGATAAGGAATTTCTTGATGGAAATAGACAACAATAGAGAGCAAAAAGAATAATGTTAGAATCGGCTTTTGCACTAGTTCTTGAATTGAGAAGCATTTAGTTTGCAACATATCTTGTATGAGGATGACTTATCGTAAGATGAACTTATATAAAAACGATCTTAATAAAAAATTAGTGTATATTTTGAGGTAGTTTTAACCGCACAAACCAATTGTGGCGAATTGTGATCAACAATATTCACTTTGCAATCGTGGCCGAGTTAGGATTCTCTCCATTACTTAAATGTAATGGATGTTTCATTTCTCAATCTAATGGTTAGAATTGTTTGATGGAGTTTAATAAGAAAGATTTAGACATCATATATTTTTTTATTTTAAGATAGGTGTCAAAATGCTATCAAGTGTAATAAATAAAAATAATGGAGAAGATCCTAATACATCGTGGCACATTGAGGTAGTTTCATCTTTGTTGGAATTTTTGAGAAAAGGTTTCTATGATGAGACTTGAGAGACCTGTTACATTTTGATTTGATGACCTGTTTTTAAAAAGTCTTATGAATTTTTGAGTTTTATATCATTATTTTTTAGTTGAAATTTATAATTATTTTGTTAATGTTTATTATTTGAGTTCAATATTGCACAATCATGACCTGAAACGTTTTTTGGCCTACTATTATGAAAATACAATTTTAAAAAATTTAACGAGATAAAGATAAATTATATGTACAGTTAGCTATTTTATACCGATCAGAATAAAAACTAATAAATCTATGACCCATTAGTTTAGTGATCACCCGAAATTGACCAAATCAATCAATCTCACAATTTAGGATTCATTTAGTATACCATCAATGATAACACATAAAAAGCTAAAATAAAAAACGTTTTTAAATTTATATTATGTTTTATCAATCTTTTTTTTTAAAGAATAGTTTTATCAATCTTAGCAAATACTCCCTCCGAATCATTTTAGATGTCTCATTTTCTTATTTGGCAAAATTATATCAATTGTATTATTTTCTTTTTTGTCCATCTTTTTTTACCTAAATACCCCCACTTTTCCAATTTTCAATACCCAACTACCGCCTTTACAATTAATATAATCAATTAAAATACCCAACTACCACATTTTTAATGGACCCTACACCACCCTAAATAACTATGAAAACCCAAATGGGACATCTAAATGATTCGGAGGAAGTATATAAAATTAAATAATACTTTTGACAAAATTTGTTTAAAATTTATATCAATCTTAGCAAATATATTAAGTTAAGTACTTTGACAAAATCAAAATTAAGGGGAAACTACGGATATATGTTTTTGCAAGTACTCATATTTGCTTGTTTCAAGCAAATCCAAACTCATGTTAAGTATTTCTTTTGTTCTTAAGATGATTTGGATAATATTCAATAGATTATTATTATTGTGATTAATAATTGTCAATAGGTGAAATCTCAACTCATAATTAACTACGAAAATTTAATGTGTTAGAGAATGTGCAATTCGGTAATCTGACTACGCCTTGTAAAATGATTTATTTTAAAAAATGATTAAAAAATTAGAGAAAAATTTAAAAAAAAAATAAAATATGACATTTTTTCTTTTATTAGTAATCTAAAAAAACAATTACCAATTGGCCTATAAAACTAAATAATTCGAATTTATTTTCTTGTGTCAATAGGAGAACACTTTACCACGTAAAGTCGTGGATTCGAATTTATTTTCTCTTGTCGACTTACCCTTAATTAAAAAAAGTGAAGACAAATGAAGTAATTAACCTTTTTTTACAAATGAAGTGATTAATCTAAAACTACTAAAAAAAATAATTAACCTTTTATTTGAAATATAAAAATTAATTAACCTAAATCCCTCATCATCTCAAAAAAAAAAAAAAAAAAAACTTAAATCCCTCCTGATTTGAAGTTTATTTCACTTGTCTCAACAACAATTGAACCACTATACAAATCTCTCCCCTCGGAAAAAAATGTTGCTGGCAGTGCTGATTTCCAATTCCGAGGGCAACATTCTTGTTGAAAGGTAGTCTTTCTCTTTCTGCAACAATATGGAGTATTTTCGTTCTTTTTCTAGGTTTAATCTACAAAAAACCCTATATGGGGATTTTTCTTTCTGATTTCATTTCTTCTTGTTGAACTATATTGAAGAAAAAAAGGTGCTGAATTCCCCAATTTGAATTGTCAAATTTCCAGAACTGGGTTACTTTGATCTGGCCTCTAATCATCATACTATCCTTTTAATTTTGCAAAATTGGAATCTATTTTGATCATATTAGTTTGATTATCAAATTTGATTCAAATTTCTGATTAGATGTGCTTATGGCATGTTGATGATTTATTTTCTGTTTGTCCATCTTGGTTGTTTTTTTTGTATTTTTTGTGGGTTTATCTATAATTTGGGATTTGAGTTAAAATTTCTGATTTGTGTTTCTGATCACAAAATGAATCTGGGTTTTGAATTTTGACTGAAAAATATTTGATGTGATTATCATTGGCATTTCTGATATGCTCTAGGTTGTTCTAGACTTTTGATTTAGTTTAGAGTTTGTATTTCTATGTTTTAATTGTTGCTATATGATGCTTTCTCACCAGATTCATGATGTTTATACTGAACCCTTTTGTTAGTTTGTTTCATATTCATTTAGCACGCCAATACCCCTTGTATTTCAGGTTCAATGGAGTTCCAGCTGAGGAGCGATTACATTGGCGAACTTTCTTAGTTAAGTTGGGCGCGGAGAATCTCAAAAATGCTAAGAATGAAGAGCTCTTTGTAGCTTCACATAAGTATGTTGCTTACTCTGATCCGTTTCCAATTGTGTTTGTGTACTGTGCTTGTTTGTGTAGTGTGCTGTCTGTCTGTGTAAGGAGTATGTTTTTTCATATCTTAATACAAATTATATATGATGCTAGTCCCAAGTACTTTGGTAAATGAGCACGTATTTTGTGCATTTGCTGTTATGCTATATAGATGGTAGACCGGCAGACTATATATTGTTTTGCCTTATCCGGTACTAATTTACAACAAAAAAAGATAATTGTAGTGAGCATCTTCTTATATGTTCCTTCTATCCTCATTATCATCTATTCTCATATGCTCTAGAAAATCCCTTGATGATGCTTTCGAGTTGCAATTGTTTCTTTGTTTGTGTCCAGCTAAGTTATTTTTTTCGGTCTAGTTCAATTTTCAAGGGCGACTTTTCAATTTCCTATTTATAACACACATAACCCATGATTTAGCTGAAATACAGTTTGATACATAAATATGATGCTTTCTTCCTCCTGTACTTTAACCCAAGAAGTGGCTTCTCTGGCCTTAAAGTATATGGGTATTGGGTGTTAAGCATCTAACAAGAAACATAAATCACTCCCCATTATCTAAAAGTAGGTGCACTTTCATTGGTCCAAATGCCTTACACATTATATGATACAGCCTTATAGGAGCATGAAGATCATCTCTAAGCCATTTGTTTTAGCGATGTGTGGCCCCATCTAAACCATGACCCCGTCTTTCTCTCCTTTAGACTCAAAGCAACAACCTTACACTAACAGCGCCAACTCCCACACTACTTTTTCTCTCCTGTAAACAACAACCATCCACCTCCACCACTATTGCCCGCGGTCCTGTTTCTCTGTAATATGCTGAAGTCACAGGCTGTCACTGCCCTTCCCCTCCAGTCCCTATGCCATTATCTACAAGTTACTCAAGCAAGATCTCTCCTGAGGTCTGGGCTAGTTAATGGTCACATATATGGTTTTAGTTAGGAAGTCATGGTGGTCCTAGGCCTAGGAGGAAAGAATTTTGGTTCAAACTTGATGTAAATGACAAGATCTCGGTAATAGTTGTTGAGGGACACACGATGAGGTTTTCATGGTGGAAGGAGAAATAATTTGGGATTGTGATGGTTATAGCGGTCTGTGTATGATTGATGAAATGGAAAAAAAGGCATTCACTAAGCGCAGGTGACAATCAAGTAATGGTTAAACCTTTGGTTAATTCAACTTTTAACAACTTTTGTCGAATGCTGATTCCTGTAACACATTTGGTTTAAGGTAGTTATTGGAAAAAATATGATTATATTAAAGATGATTCCATGAATTTTTTATTCCAGGTTGAAATATGTCAATTATATTGTTTGTTTGTTCCTCCGGAGCTTCTCATCTTGTTGTAAATGCAAGTCTTTTAGACTGTTGGTTTGAGAAAAAAAACTAGGTATTTCTGCTCATTTGTCAATGATGCATCAAAAACACTACTAAGAAGATGAAGAGTTCCAATGCTTTTGCTGAAATTTGGGAATGTTTCTTCCTTTTCATTTTTGATGAATCAAGAATCATCTTCCTCGAGACCATTTTTCATGTTATTCCGCATTAGTTTTGTGTCGAATAGTTCTTTTTCGGCTTCATGAACACACCAAATATTGATCGTTGACACTCAATGCAAGATTCCACAATATTTTAAGTTGCTTCCAAAAATCTCCGGAGGTTTTTTCTGTGGATAATCAATCAACTCTACTTAACTTCTAAATCGATCAAACCCATCTGAATCATTCAAATATAAAATAACTACCTGAATGAATAGGTAGCAAAAACAGAGACGAGGAGATATCGATGTTGTTCAACTTCCTACTCTGTAAATGTAATTTAGCGATTCTTCTCAGATAAATTTAGGAATTATTAAAGCAGAAGATTGAGGAATAATTGCCACGTGTATGATGAAGAATTACCTCAATTTGGGTATGACGAGATAATTCCAAACAACATTTCATTACCTCAATGCCATTTCTATTACTGCTAGACGGCAAGAGTTAGTAGGATAGTCTCCGTCTCTTTCTAATTATGGTTAATGAACTCCATCAAAAGAATTTAATACTTACCCTTTCCTTCACTCTTTTTTCACAGATCGGTTTATGTTGTGTATACCGTGCTTGGAGACATTCACATCTTTCTAGTTGGGAAGGACGAGTATGATGAACTTGCTCGTAAGTATATACCTTTCTCGTTTTGTATCAGAACTAAATAGTTGTACACTCATATCGGTGATTGTGCTTTTTCCAGTATCTGAAGTGATTTTTACTATCACGACGACTTTGAAGGATGTATGTGGTAAACCTCCAAATGAGCGCTTATTTCTGGACAAATACGGAAGAATCTGCTTATGCCTTGATGAAATTGTTTGGACGGTACAAACTTTCTTGCTTTCGTTACATCGCCTTTGTCTATTCTTACGTAATATGTCTTTTAAGATGCATTTCTTACTCTCGAACCATTTTTCATTTCTAGGGCGTTTTGGAGAACACCGATAAAGAGAGAATCAAAAGACTTGTAAGATTGAAGCCCCCAACAGAGTTCTAGACAAGATTTAGCTCATTCATGGAAAATGTTGGATTATAGACATTTTTGATGAGTGATCAAAGAGAATTATTATATTGTAATATTCTACTTCCTCCGCTCCATTATACATGCTACTGATGATGACATTTTCTCACACATGTCAAATCGGATGGAGTATTTCAGAATGGAGTAAGTATGTTAAAAAATGATGTTTGGACAAGTACTACTAAGATTTTTTAGGGGTTTAGCTTTTGTGTTGTTGCTTCTTGCTTATGCTAACAATTCTTGATTGTTGTTGTGCTTGACTTTCTAATTGTTGTCATTATTTAGGCAAATCTATGTTACTTTCTATTGACCTTAATTTACATATGTAATTATAATTTCTAACAATATCTTAATATATTATGAAGTAATTCATACTATACTATCATCAAATTCAATATATCCCATTTATAAAATTATAATCAGGATCCGTGTTAAGGGATTGAAGACGATATATCATTTCCTTATTTATAGAGATTGCAAATTAGAGATCCTTAGTTAGAGAAAGACTGCAATAGGAATAAATGATTAAGAGCATCGTAGGCAAGACAAGACAATTACTAATCATAAAGAAGCAAACAATAATCAAGACAAAGAAAGCTATTATTGATAGAGTAAAATATGAATTCAACATATCTAACTAGTTTTATTCTTAATTAAATTCTTATAAAGAGTGTAGTATTCCTTAAATCTTCTCCCACATTTTCTTAGGCTTTCCACAATTATTCATTCCATCAATTGATGGTTTTCAACCTTCAAGAGGTGTATTGAAGAACTTTCTTTGCATGTGACTAAAACCATTTATAAGTATTTTGGTGGACTTTCTTTGGACGGCATTAAACCAATCTGTGTATACACATCTTTTAGAAATGAATGCACTTCCTACCTTTGATTTGGTTCCTATTGTGCATACACACTCACAAAAATGAATGAATATTTTTGTACAGAAACATGAAGATGTACAAAACAGATCTGATAACTCGATACTTACCTGATTTTATAATCGAACTCGATTTTAACTCGATCTTAAAATGAATTTACAGTTATATACTTCCTCTGTTCTTTTTTATTTGCAAATAGTTGACTGTGGAACTATTCATTAAGCAAATTGACTCTTATATTATCGGTAATCGAAAAGTTAAAACATAGTCATATGAGATCTTGTTTGAATCATCTCGATTCAAAGTTAATTAATTTAGAGTTTTTATAATTTTTCGATATATATAATTAGAGATATTAAAGATTGAATTCGTACATTTGAGAGTGTGAAAAAGCAAATGGTGCAACTAATATGAAACAGAGAAAGTATAAATCAATGTGAATACAAATATAAGTTTAAACCAACTCAAATATCAAATCCGAAATCAACCCATAAACATCTTTGGAATCAATCAAAAGCAACACACACACCCCAAATAAAAGAAAAACACAAATTCTTGTGAGAGAGAGAGATCTCTAATCGGTTAGTACGTTATTATTTTTTAGTTTAATTTTTGAAGATTAAACTAAGATTAATTAATCTTTAACATGTTAAATTTGAAAGACGTCTGTCAAAAAAACGATCTCTCAAGAGACCAGCTGAATTAAAAAAAGAAGGGCATATTGGTCTAAGACACTTCACCATGATTTTTTATTTGACACAATCAAAACAAAAGTTGGTTGTTGAATACAAAGGCATCAAAATGGACCCCACTTACAACCCTAATCCTCTAATTAACCAGCTGTACTCTGTCTCCACCAAATCCCAGTCTGTCAAAATACCTACCTTTTTCCGTCTACCGTTACACCTTTCATAACGTCTCTTTTTCTCTCTCTCCCCGTTATTCCCCTCCCCTTTTTATACTCCCCCATCTTCACTCCCCCCTTTACCCATTTTTACATTCTCTCTCCAATTTTAAGCTCTCTCTTTCTCTCTCCTCCATTTTCATCTTTCAAGCTTTCTACACACAAACAACAATGGAGGCCATGAGAATCAGAGCCGCTTTCGCCGTCGTTTTGATGCTTATTGCTGTCTTCTCCGTTCAAAATGTCGCTGCTGTTGACGCTCCTGCTCCCGCACCTGCCTCCGACGCTACCGCATTCTTCCCTACCGCATTTGCGTCTCTTGTTGCTTTAGCTTTCGGTCTTCTTTTCTAAGTTTTTTTCATTTTTTGATTTATCATGTCATTTTGTTGGAGGTTATTGGTGGTTCTGTTTACAAATCTTTAGATCCATTCTTTGATTGGATCGCATGACGATGAGATGAGGATGATGTAGAGTGGGAGTGTATTTTGGTTTGGATTTTTTTTACTTTATTTTTATCTTTTTGACATTCTTTCTTGTGTAATATATATTCAATTTGAGTGACGTTTTTGATTATTTACCTTGGCTTTGATTTGTTTTTATCATTTATCATTAATATACTTTTAGATCTCATTTTTTCCCTACGTAATTATGTTTCTGTTGTTTTACATTCGCTGTAAAATAGATTAAACGTCAAAATTGGATCTAGCATTTTTGCATACAGTAGCAAATTTGAGCAATTGAGCGCTACTCTGTATTTTGTGATCCCTACCGCCATTGTTGCTCTATTTGCTTTCTCACAGTTTTGGCTTAAGATCAATAGGTACATTTAAAAAAAAATTAAATTATAAGAAAATATAATAAAATTCTACAAAAAAAAATTACATAAAATTCTAATTCTAATCATAATAATAGAAGTTTATAATTTGCTGTTTCAATCAAATTAAATTGATGGATAGTTTCTTATGATGATTGATGAAAAAGCATTGATGAAAATAGTGTTACAAACAGGGCAGCGAGGGCTAGAGCCGTAAAAAGACAAATTGTGGAGACAAAACACCCATGTGCGCATGTGAAGCACAATTAAGCACATTCATGTGACATCTCATCTCCGTATTAATTCACTAAAATTTATTGACATTTCTAATAAATAGGCTATTTCTTTTTAAAAAAGAATTGTATCAAATTCTACCTGTATAAGTAAAAATTTGAAAGTTCTAGAAAATGCTGTGAATTGAAGAGCTTTTATTAAATTAAAAAGAGTAATTTTTTAAAAATGGATGATATATAGAATTATAGGAGTAGATACTTCAATTGTGAATAAATTTATAGTAAATGTTTACTGAATGTATTATGAACTAAAAAATGTGCCACAAATATGCTTATACTTCAATTTTTTACTCACTTTACATCGAGTTGATGATTAATGAATACTTGTGTTTTAATTAGAAAAAATTACCTAGAATAATCCGAACTATTCATGATTTTCCTACAATAATCACATCTATTGACTAACCATGAAATTTTTTTAAAATTTACATAAAAAATTCTAAATAAATAAAAAAAAGCATAAATTTTTTATGAACATTTTTTTCACATTTTTTTCGATATTTTATTTTAATTTATTTTTTTTTAAAAATAAAACTTGCTATAGCAAATCACCCGGTCATCGAGTTTACTATAAGATAATGCCGATCAAAGTTGGGATTATTGTAGCAAAATCGTGAATTGTTTGGATTATTCTAGGTAATTTTTCCTTTTAATTATTAGTTTTGGATTACTGATTAGTGGGTCTTGTAAAACAAGTAATTCTTGAATGCTTGTATACCACCCCCATCCTAGCTCTACTGAATTTCACTGAGCCACTTTGAAGTTCATCGTCGAAAGAGAGGTTTGCATCCAAATGAAAGAACGAACCTAAGCCAAGTGCGGAGGGCTATTTCAAGTCCTCGAGATTGTTCGAAATAATGCTTATCGAGCATAGATACTTAAAGAGTACGAGTAAGAGTACGAGTAAGAGTACAACATAAACGATGCAAATACAAGCCCATTGTCGCAAGAACGTTCAACGAATCAATGCGGTAATCCTCTTGAGTTGCACGGCCATACAACCAATTGAATACAAAATATAAGTATCTCATTAAACAATGGATCTTTATCTAAAATAATTTACAAAATATAAAACACTTTAATCAGGAATGGAAAGAGAGAAAAGATTAGCAGTACACAAACCATGACAATCAAATGTAGGACTGAATTTTGTGCACAAGTATTACAAGTAAAAGAAAATTATGGTAGTACATAAAATAGAGGCACAATACTACAATACAAATGGCCTCCATAATCAAACTCCACCTCAAGGAAATACTAATGAATCTGGCTCCGCTACCTCCCTCGTTCTCATCCACGAGCAATGAACATAAGATCGTAATGCAATGAACATCGGAATCGCAATGCGGAAAAAAGAGGGATGAAGATGTTTTTTAAAAAATAGGTCAGTTACATATATAAACACAAAATCAAATCGGGTTATAGTAATAACCCGGGGGTGGTGGCATCATCCCATTTACCTGAGGCATTCCATATTGGTAAGGCATCATCGGGTTTGCAGTAGGCATCATCATAGAAGTCCCCGGAGCATAGTAAGCTGGCCCGCCAATCTTGGCCAAAGTAGCTTGACCTTGCATACCATTGTTGGCATATTGTTGCCAAACTACCTGTTCTTGCACTAGCAAATGCTGCTTCTTTTCCATGTCAGCCATTTGTACGTAAGCAGGAGGGGGAACACTCAATGACGCAGCAAATGGGTCGCCGCCAACTGTTTGAACTGTACCATCGGGAGCGGGGAGTGCCAAAACTGGTGTTGTTGTTTTCCCGGGTCCTGGCAATGCAACACTACTGGCACTACCGCTCATTTGAGTAGCTGTCACGTGTTGCCTCACCGCTCCTGAATCATACATACCATTTAGAAGCAAAGGATCTAATCCACCACCCATTGCGGCTTTCTGATGTGAAAGATTACTAGCCGTTTCCACCAAAGCCAGCTCCCAATCCGCCTTCCCGGGTTCAGCAGCTGGGTTTTGCCAAGCGGAAGTTACCCCCTCTTTACTGTCAAATGCTTGCCATGACCCGTTTCCATTCTCAGCAGGTCCAGCAAACAAAGCTAATGCAAATTTATTACCCTGAGAATCAGCAGTTTCTCCCTCCTCTCTTAAGTCAACTAAGTCCCCTTGTACCTGTTTTTGTTCGGGTTTTGGAGGTGGTGGAGGTGGCGGAGGAGTGGGTTCTTCTGGTGCAGGTAGTGCTTTTATTTCATTCATATCGGGCACAGGTTCCTCTTCTTTGGGTGCTGGTTCAGGCTCTGGCATTCTCTCGGGAGTTTTTGGCCTCCTTGTTCGGTCCCTCACGAACTCCTCCAAGGTTTCAAGGAGTTTATCAGTGATCTTTTGTACTTCTGGGAACTCAGATGACCTTGCCACACCAGTATCCTTGCACCAATTGTAAAAGCCCACAAGCTCGTCAATCTGCTTTGCAGCACTAGCATAAGCATCAAAAGCCTTCACGCAATCTGAATTCTCCATATCAAAGAATTTGTCCAGCAAAACAGCTAGAACTTCGCAAATATCAGCATAAAGCTTGAAACTTTCCCTAACAACAGGGTACAATGCAATGAGGATCATTCTGCTATTCTTGGCCATACCAGTCGGACGACAAGCTAAAAATCTGTCCAACAGCCTCTGCAAGTGACCCATCTTCGCAAAAATCCTCTCAGATTTCCATTCCCTCAATGGAGTGATCGCTTTATCTTCCTCCCGACCATTTGATTCCCCAACATCCCCAAATGACCTACTCCTCCTCATCTGCGGTCCATCCCTAAATTCTCCATAATCATAATCAAACCGACTCGGTGGGGATCGAAATCTATCATCCCTAGGCTCATACCTTACAATCTCACCACCATGACCACTACCAGCCCCACTACTCCCCCTACCACCTTGCTTCTTCTCAAACAACATCAATTCCAACCTCTGATCCAAGTACAGAGCAAAAGTTCGCACAAACGCTGAATGATCCCAAGAATTCGAGTGAGCCTCATCTCTAAAATCCGACATATTTAATAATCTAGTCCCCCTTCGAGTAGCATACATAATCTCTTGCTGAAAAACAGGCTCCCCATCATTCATCAGCCTGTGGACCAACATCAATGCTTTCAAAGCAACAACCCAATCCTTCGTCTTCCCCAACCTCCTCGAGATAGAAGTTATACAAGCATTCACATACATACGGTTGTAAGACGTAAAAGTAAGGATTCTCCTAATGTATTTTTCATCGGCAGGATCATCATCATGACTCGTTGCCTTGACAATGGCTACCTCCAGCTCAGGAGCCATGTCACTAGCAACCTTAGCCAGACCAATACTCGTTTGGTCCTTAAGCTGCCCCACTGCTTTTCTTAAAGCCATTTTAACCCCTCAAACAAAATCTACCTTTTCAAAATTTAACAAATTTCTCCTTCAAATTAATTTATATCCCTGAAGAAAAGAATATACAATAAGATAATGACACAATTAACTAAAGCAACCCATTACATTGCAATGGCATCAAATTACTATGTCATCATTTAGATGATATGCAATTGAACGTCCTCAAATATCTTCGTTACAAATAACCACCAATTTAATTGAGTTAAATCAATTGAAAATTAGACGCATTAAATTTAATTAGATTCGATTAACTCATAACAAAACTAATTATAATTCAATAACACCACAAAATCCAATAGTTTATAACATGATAATTGATTAGTTTCCATTAAATGATTTGTTTATGTCAATTAATTCGATATTTTCTTCTCGTGTTTCTAATATGTTACTCATTGAATTATCATCATTATTATTATTATCAATTAATCCATAACAATTAACAAAAAAATTAATCATCAAGCATAAATTTTGATCACATCAATTGAAGCTAAAATAAAATTAAAACAAGTTTTAATGAGAAAGTAAAAACAATTACCTAAAAAAGCCCTCCGAAAAAAAGGTAAAATTAAAGATCAAAACCCAGCATACCCGCGAAAAAATCTCCGATCTGAAGAAACAAAGTCGGATCCGTTGACAAATCAAGAAAACAACGGAAACTCCAATAACCCTTCAACCGGATCAAATCTCAATCCAACGGCTACAATCTCTCTTGAAATGACCCTAAAATTATACCTTATCTCCTTCTCTCTCCTCCGATTTCTTAGAGCTACGAAATGTCTAAATTTTCTCAGAGATTCATGGTAATCAAAGTGCTGTTATTGATTTAGAAAATCTAGGTTTTTGATTTAGTTGTTGGAGTTCTGGAAGCTGAGAGAGGGACAAGAGAGAGAAGTGAGAAAAGGTAAAGGTGAATTTAAGAGAGAGAAAGGTGACTCGGTCATAAATTTGAGTCGATGGGTTGTACTCCATATCGTATCGAGTTTTTTTTTTTTATTCCAGCTCAGAAACACCGAGTCACCGACACGGTCTGAAAATAAAGAGTAGTAAATCTTTATAAATTGTACGGTATTGGCCTTAATTGAGAATAATAATTCGTCGGTTTTATAATATTTACTGCTGAGTGTAATATGTTGTGTAGAAAAATGTCACTATCAGTCGGAAATATTTTGAAACGGAGAAAGTATATGCTTTTTGCTTTTTTTATATATCATATTTGAATTTTTAGGTAATTTAATGTAGGAAAAATTACCTATAATAATTTAACATTTTCATGATTTTCTTATAATAATCTCACCTAGTGATTAACCATTAATAAGTCCATTTTTAAGGGTATTTACCTAGTGTAAACTTGGGTAATCCCATGACTTGCTATAATAGGTAATTCACCAAAAAATTAAAAAATTTATATAAACAATTCTAAATGATAAAAAAAATCATACATTTTGTTTGTACATTTTTTTCGACAATTTATATTTTAATTTATCTTTTTTTAGAAAACAGAACTTGTTATAGTAAGTCATCCGGTTACCGGGTTTTCTCTTGGAAAATACCCCTCAAAGTTGGGATTATTCATGGTTTATTAATAGGTGAAATTATTGTAGTTTAATCATAAATAGGTTGGATTATTCAAGGTAATTTTTCCTCTAATGTATTATTTTAATTATTATATTGAGTTATATATATAACTATAAATTATATAAAATTAATATCATAATAATTCAGATAAAATACTATTTAACTATTTTTTCTTATACATAAGTCGCAATATATAAAATATAAGTTTATAATGAATAATCTCTATAATCGTAATATAATAAGTATTTCAGAAAATATCTTGATAAAATTATTTGGTGCGAACCAAATCTACACAAGATCATTATAGGAATTTACACCATTGTTTATTAAAAATATAAATACCTGAGATCAAGGCGTTAAGCCAAAAAATGCAATTTAGAACAGATCTAATGGTTAATATTCAGTTCAACAAATCGGCTTACCTAATAATCATATAACCTCCCTATGTTGGGATCATGATTCACATTATCCAACCTACCAACGTAGGTACATCCTAAAAAAACATACTATAATCACTATTACTATCAGTTTCAAGTATTTCAAAACAAATGTAATAGTTGAGTGTTAACATCTTGATGCCCGTTTTCCCGGGCATTTAGAAATTAAAATAAACTCAAATGTCGTAATATCGATCAAAAATCTACTACTATTGTACGCAAATCAAATTACCCAAACCCAAAAACTTACAAAATCACAAAAAAGTCCCAATTAAAAGATCTCATGTTTCAATCAAACTACATTGAATCAGCACTTTCCAAAAATCATAAAACTTTACCCAATTCAAACTATTTTAAAGCAACATAATATGAATAAGTTGAGCAGCATCTATCATAGTAATCACATCTAACAATTTTGAACCAAATTAATTAAAAAAAACTCCAGAAACAAAAACATTATCCACATTAATTCAATCTTAAGTAACTCAAATTCTCAATAATAAAAAAGGATTATTATCTAAAAATTGAATACAAAAATTTAAGTACCTTGATCAGCATTGGAAAGAGGATACACACCAGGAGTATACAAATAATGAAGATAAAATCTAGGACTCAATTTTGTGCACAAGTATTACATGTAAAAGAAAATTATGATGGTACATAATAGAGGCATAATACTACAAGACAATGGCCTCCATAATCAAACTCTGCCTCAAGAAATCACAAATTAATCTGGCTCCGATACCTCCCTCGTTCTCAATTCTCATCCACGGAGAAATGAACATAGTGATACAATTAACATCAGAAGCACAAATGCAGAACAGAAAAAAAGGTCAGATACACATAAACACAAACTCAAATTGGGTTATAGTAATAACCAGGTTGTGGTGGCATCATCCCATTTACCGGAGGCATTCCAAATTGGTAAGGCATCATCGGATTTGCACTGGGCATCATCATCGAAGTCCCTGGAGTATAGTAAGCTGGCCCCCCAATCTTGGCCAAAGTAGCTTGACCTTGCATACCACTGTTGGCATATTGTTGCCAAACTACCTGCTCTTGTACTAGCAAATGCTGCTTCTTTTCCATGTCAGCCATTTGTACGTAAGCAGGAGGGGGAACACTCAATGATGCAGCAAATGGGTCGCCACCAACTGTTTGAACTGTACCATCGGGAGCGGGGAGTGCCAATACTGGTGTTGTTGTTTTCCCGGGTCCTGGCAATGCAACACTACTGGCACTACCGCTCATTTGAGTAGCTGTTACGTGTTGCCTCACCACTCCTGAATCATACATACCATTCAGAAGCAAAGGATCTAAACCACCACCCATAGCGGCTTTCTGATGTGAAAGATTACTAGCCGTTTCCACCAAAGCCAGCTCCCAATCCGCCTTCCCGGGTTCAGCAGCTGGGTTTTGCCAAGCGGAAGTTACCCCCTCTTTACTGTCAAATGCTTGCCATGACCCGTTTCCATTCTCAGCAGGTCCAGCAAACAAAGCTAACGCAAATTTATTACCCTGAGAATCAGCAGTTTCTCCCTCCTCTCTTAAGTCAACTAAGTCTCCTTGAACCTGTTTTGGTTCGGGTTCTGGAGGTGGTGGAGGTGGTGGAGGAGTGGGTTCCTCGGGTGCGGGTAGTGCTTTTATTTCATTCATATCGGGCACAGGTTCCTCTTCTTTGGGTGCTGGTTCAGGCTCTGGTATTCTCTCGGGAGTTTTTGGCCTCCTTGTTCGGTCCCTCACGAACTCCTCCAAGGTTTCAAGGAGTTTATCAGTGATCTTTTGTACTTCTGGGAACTCAGATGACCTTGCCACACCAGTATCCTTGCACCAATTGTAAAAGCCCACAAGCTCGTCAATCTGCTTTGCAGCACTAGCATAAGCATCAAAAGCTTTAACACAATCTGAATTCTCCATATCAAAGAATTTGTCCAGCAAAACAGCTAGAACTTCGCATATATCAGCATACAGCTTAAAACTTTCCCTAACAACAGGGTACAACGCAATGAGGATCATTCTGCTATTCTTGGCCATACCAGTCGGTCGACAAGCTAAAAATCTGTCCAAAAGCCTCTGCAAGTGACCCATCTTTGCAAAAATCCTCTCAGGTGTCCACTCCCTCAATGGAGTGATCGCCTTATCTTCCTCTCGACCATTTGATTCCCCAACATCCCCAAATGACCTACTCCTCCTCATCTGCGGTCCATCCCTAAATTCTCCATAATCATAATCAAACCGACTCGGTGGGGATCGAAATCTATCATCCCTAGGCTCATACCTTACAATCTCACCACCATGGCCACTTCCAGATCCACTACCCCCCCTACCACCTTGCTTCTTCTCAAATAACATCAGTTCCAACCTCTGATCCAAGTACAGAGCAAAAGTTCGCACAAACGCCGAATGATCCCAAGAATTTGAGTGTGCCTCATCTCTAAAATCCGACATATTTAACAATCTAGTCCCCCTTCGAGTGGCATACATAATTTCTTGCTGAAAAACAGGCTCCCCATCATTCATCAGCCTGTGGACCAACATTAATGCCTTCAAAGCAACAACCCAATCCCTCGTCTTTCCTAACCTCTTCGAGATAGAAGTTATACAAGCATTCACATACATACGGTTGTAAGACGTAAAAGTAAGAATTCTCCTAATGTATTTTTCATCGGCAGGATCATCATCATGACTCGTCGCCTTGACAATGGCTACCTCAAGCTCAGGAGCCATGTCACTAGCTACCTTAGCGAGACCAATACTAGTTTGGTCCTTAAGTTGCCCCACCGCTTTTCTTAAAGCCATTTTAACCCCTCAAACAAAATCTCCTCTTTCAAATTTACAAATTTCTCCTTTAAATCAATTTATATCCCTGAAGAAAAGAATATACAATAAGAAAATGACACAATTAACTGTAAAAAAACCCATTGCATTGTAATGGCATCAGATTAATATGTCATCAACAAAACTCCATTTAGGTGATATGCAGTTAATCATCCTCAATTAGTTCCGTTACAAATGACTGCTAATTTAATTAAGGTAAATCGAGTGTAAGATAAGACATATTAAATGTCATTAAATTCGATCAACATACAATAAAATTATAATTCAATAATCCCCATCCTATTCAAATAGATTATTATATTATAATTGATATGTTTACATTTAATGATTTGCTCATGTTAATTCCATATTTTCTTCTCCTACTTTTAATATGATACTCATTGAATAATTAATTAATTAGTCCACAACAATTGAATAAAATTAATCATCTAGCATAAATTCTGATCACAAAAGATGAGGTTGAAATAAAAATTAAACAAGTTACATTAAAGAGAAGTAAAACAAATATTTCAAAAAGCCCTCCGAAAAAAAGGTAAAATTAAAGATCAAAATCCAACATACCGGCGAAAAAAACTCCGATCTGAAGAAACAAAGTCGGATCCGTTGACAAAACAAGAAAACAATGGAATCCAATCACCCTTCAACTGGATCCAAGCTCAATCCAACGACTACGATCTTTCTTGAAATAACCCTAAAAATTCTCCCTTTTTCCCTTATCTCTCCTCCGATTTCTTAGAATTACGAAAATTGAGGAGAAAAACCTGAATTTTCTCAGAGTTTCATGGTAATTGAAGTTTTGTTTTTCTATCTGTTTGTTTTAAATTTAGAAAACAGGTTGTTGTTTTTAGTTCTGGAAGTTTGGAGGATAGAGACCAGAGAGGAAATATGGGGGATTTTGAGAGAGAGAGATATCGGTCGAAAATTCGACGAGTGAACTTTTTATTGTGAAATATTACCTGCAATTTACCATTAAGTTGCCATTTGTTTTTTTACACTATTTATATCTTAGTTTTAATTTGTATTTTTTTTTTTTGAATACAATTTGTATTTTTATTATTTATCTATCTATATAATAAAACATAGTACCTCAAAAAAAAAAATAATAAAACATAGTCAAGTGGAATGTTGATTGATTCGTCTCAATGCAAGAATTATTTATATCAACGTTCCATAATTTTTAATTATGCACAATTAGAGATATTAATGACTGAATAAGTGTATTAAATAGAGTGTTAAATTAAATGGGACTTTAGTGGTGAATTGGAGGGAGTATTTATTACATTACGGTTATTAATGTTATTTATTATCTAAGTTTGTTTTATACATATTGGGATAAATGTTAGAAATATAATAGTTAATATCGTTTAATGACATATTTTCATTTAACTTTTATATTTTTGGATGTGCGTAATTTAATAAATAAATGAACAAAATAATAAAATTAATTGTGTAAATAGTCAAATGTAGTAAGTACTTCCTATCACTTGATAGTTTGCATTGAAGAGAATGTTGTTGTTTTATAAGAAAAATGTAAATAATGATAATAAGTGAAGAGGGAGAATGACTTATGTGATAAAATTAAAAAAGAGGTAAAATATTCAGCAGTTGTCGTGGGATTAAAAGGAAGTGGTGAATCATAATCCAAAAATATAAATGATGCAAATTGAGTGGTACGGACTAAAATTGAAAATAATACAAACTAAATGGAACGAAGTGAGTATAATAGAAGAATACTTTTAATTTGTTTTTATTTTATTGATTTTTTGAAGTCACTTTCGTCCAATTGTATTGGTTTTTATATAGTTTATTTGATTTTTCTAAGTTGTAAATGTAAAATCTTGTATTTCATTTTCTATTAAAAGAATGCGCTTCAGTATAAATTGAATAGCCCTACTTATGCAATAAATAATCAACATATGGGTTTTTTTATTGATTGTGTTTGACTAGAGCTGTTTATAGACGAGCTACCAGCAGTTCGCGAGCTTGGAAAAAATTGCAAATTTTTAAATATGTGGACGGGTAATACCCAATCGTCCGCGCTTGGGTAATACTCAATCGAGACCACGACTTCAACATGATTTGGTAAAGTCCATGGAAGTATATTACATGAATTCAACTTGCAAACTCAAGAGTTTCTTTTGTAAGCAAGGAAAGTTTTAGTCTAATTTCTAATACATGAATATTTTGGTATCGGAAATCTGAAGACTGATATTAGGCCGGACATATCGCGTTTCATAATCGAGTCATATCGACTACCCTATGTCGGAATCATGATCCATGGCACCCAACCTAGCCACATGGGTAACATTCATATTGCATCTGACGTTCACAAAATCAGTTTGACGCGAAGTAATTAGAGCAGACGTAAGCATTAATCTTTGACTGCATCCTCCTTTACGAGTATGGATTGGATTGCCATCTTCCTTCCCTCTTCAGACCCTAATCAATAGTTCCTATGGGCGGGATACGCTAGGTACGATGATGTAAGCATTAATCTCACTCAGAAGAAACTCCTCAACATACTTTTATGACCAGGATTGTATCAAAGCCAACAATTCCTCAAAATCTCAAACTGCAGGCTGATGATGACTACCAACAACAATCAAAATCTCATCAGAAAACCAAATCTTCTTACTTATAGCTCAACCTAAACAAAGTAATGCAAACGACTACATCGTTTGTTTTACATTACATTTGGACAGGAGGAAAAAGACGAGGGAATGGAAGGTTTGTATTTCAATCATTTGGATACCAATACGAGAAAGGAGGGAAATGGAGTGCACATTGAAGGAAAACTACATCACATTTTAAACAAAATAAGTCATTCCAACATTGGAAAGATTAAAATGTAATCCAAACGTAGTGTTAGTTTTGGATTAACGAGAAACCAGTAGCGTGCCCTGTGAGAAACTCCAGTTTACATCGAAAACCAGAAGCATACAATCAAATGAATCTCAAGGGCTAGGATTTAGAAACTATCACTTATTTTCAATTACTATCTTGTGACTGGTCTCAAATCCAAGACGTCTAGCACCACCACTTCCTCGGTGAGGTTGGCCAATGACTGTGTTGCTAAACAGCATGACAGGACATGATATTGAAGCTTAAGATCAGTTATGTTCCGAGGCCTAAGCCCGTTGATATTCTTCCTCGCAATGTAGACCAAAAACTACTAGGATTGTACACAATAACACAAATCTAAACCCAACCCAAAAGCACAAGATGTACCAAAACCAACTTAACCACAAGATAACAAAATTACAAAACAAAAGCCCACATTGAAAGAGCTTGAGTTTCAATCAAACAACATTAGATCAGCACTCTCCCAAAATCACAGTGGGTATTTGGTAAAGCAATTTTAGCTTATCTTGGCACAAATGTTTGAGGTCAACTATCTAATGCTAGAGTGATAAATTTATCGGTTGAAACAACTAGTTAAAAGAAAACTGTTTATAAACAAGCTTGCTCCTAGAGGTGTTCAAAACATACACGACCTTATAACCGACCTGATTTGACCAGACTTAAGAAAGGATTTACAAATATGTAAAACACAAAATGGACTAAAAACCCAAGTTCAAACCAGCCTGAAACACCTAACTCAAAATCAATCCAATGAGCTGAATGAACACCCCTACTTGCTCTAAAGCCTTTCAAATTCATATGAGTTGTTCAAATCAACCACTTCAATCAGGTATCAACTATACTCATTTATCAAACTCCACAAAACTTTACACACTTCTAAAATAATTAAAGCAACAAAGTATCAATAAACAACATCAATCATATGTAAGAAATGAATTATATAATATTAAATCAATAAACTTCTGAAAGATAAACAATATCCATATTAAATCAATCTTAATTTGATCCCCATTCTCCTAGTATCTAAAACTCTCAATAAAAAATGAATCATAATCTAAATTTGTGTACAAAAATACCTTAACCAGCAATCGAAAGAGGAAAAATACCAGGAGAATACAAACCAAGACGATCATTTGTTCGCTGTTTAGGCCTAAAAACCTGCTTTATACTTCGATTCTTCTTATTATAACAATATAGCCTACTTCTTGTATCATTACAAAGAACAATTTCTAATCCATTTTCACCCTCATAATCACAAAATGGGTACACTATATCTCTATCCATTCCAGAAATAAAAATATTAATTCTCCTAACCCAACTAAATTCACCCTCCTTATTTTCATTCAACATCCAAATTTGCATCCTTGGAGGCTTTGAAAAATTATCAACAGCACATAAACACCCTTTAAATTCTACTAAGTATAATAAATCATGTAATATTACCTCATTTGCATTCCCTCTTGGTGGTTGAATTACTTTGAAATTTTCTTCTTTTATATCCAAACACACCACAAAACCTGGATCATCCAGAACTTTCCAGTAAAATACTCTGTTCACCATTAACCCGAACCCGCGAGTTTTAACTGGACATTGTTGTTTGATTTGACGCCATGAATTAGACCCGGCTTCACCCGGTCCAAACTCAAAAATCTCAGATTTCTCACCAAATGTTAACCCGATAAGTAGATACTTGTTCAAATCATCCAAATACCCAAAAGCAGCATTCGAAGTGGTTAATTTACCGTTTTTTCCTGGTGAAAGACGGAAGAATTCTTGGGTACTAGGGTTACAAAGATAAAAGTAATTATCTGCGGAAATACAAATTATTGGACCATTCGAATTTGATGGGACAATATTGAGAGTATAATCATTATATGGGGTGAATCCGTTTTTAATCGAGCGGATAATCGGATCCTCATCAGACTTTATGAGATGTTCAAAGGGTCGAATTGAAAGCAGAATTGGACGATCCGGAACTTTAACGGGTTCGCTTGAGAGATGACGTAGACAAAGGAGGAGATTCGGAGGTGGTGTAAGAGAGGGAACGTGTCGGGATTTATGGCGGAGATCGGAAAGAAGCGGGTCGGATGTAATGAGATAATTCCAGAATTTGCAAACCGATCGACATTGGTAAAGGGATTTAATTGGGAGACGAGCCCAGATGAGAACAAGGATATCTGGTGTAAAGCCACCCATAATGGGTTTTGTATGATGAGAATTAGTAAGTGTTGGAGTTTCGAATTCTTGTTCGTTCGCCATGGTTGTAAATTGTTGTGAGAGTTTGAGGGAATTGGGAATTTTTTTGTTAGGGTTTTTTTGGAAAGGGGGAGCGTTTGATCGAGAGAGGTGAATGTAATTTTGATTACACAATTTCTTACTCGAGACCGTCTTTTGTAGATTTGGGCTGGATTTTTGAGAGTCGTCTTTACAAAATATTTGTTAAAAATTTAAGTTTTAATTATATTATTGTCTGTGATTTGCATGAAATCGTAATATTTAGTGAAAAATATATAACTATCAATTGATAATGCCATTTGTGTAATTTACATAAATAATTCATAAGATATTTTTTTAAATAAATATAATATTTATTTATAGTCTTATTATTTCACTTATTTTAATATACTTTAATGAAATAAAAGTAGATTGTTGCCGGCCTTCAAATCCCCTTTATATTGGTATAAGTTGATATTCACGATTTTGATCACTAAGTAGACCGTTAATTGCTTCAATTTTTTTTTTTTTTTTTGAATTTTAATTGCTTCAATTAAATACAATTGAATAAAGAAAATTGAGAAACTTCAATTTTGTGCACTAGGGTTATGAATCAATGAAATTCTAATAGTACTATAGTAGTATATAAAATAGAGTCATATTGGTACAAGATAATGGCCTCCACAAATCCATGAAGTAGAAACACAAGTGTGACATCATCTCTTTCACACTACAAGCATTTCATGGCCGTTCATAAGTAAGGGCAAGTGGGCTATCATCGTTGAAGACGATGGAGCATAATAGAGATTTTGTTGTGGTGGTGGTGGAGGTAGAGGTGGTGGAGGGGTGGGTTTCTCTAGTGCGAGAAGCACCTTTCATAACTTTAAAGACTTAACCTCATTTTGTCCGTTTCAGTATGTCATTATATCTAATTATTGGATTAGATTTACCCGATTTTATTTTAGCGTGACTCGTTATTTTTATTCAATGATTCAACATAGAACATACACTTCTTCCCATCTACACATTTATCCTACTATTCCATAAAATACTTATTATTATCACTTTTACTCTTTCTCTTTATTTTCACTCTATTTGTACTTAAGACTATTTCTTTATGACAAGCAAGATTACGCCTATTTGTTTGGCAACAAGCTTATAGCAGATTATCCATTCTAAAAATTTGATAAATCATGGGTTAACTACGTAGTTGATCGAAGTTTTTTTTTCCTTAATCATTGTGACAAAAATTCGATTCTCACCACCTATATAAACAATTCGATTACTTCTTCCTCCGTACATATAGAAATTCTTAAGCCTATCCAAAAATTTTACCTCTAAGTTTCAAACCATGGTTATATTTCATGATTTTTTGATCAACTACAACCATATCTTTGAGGACAAAAAATGTCATATAAAGCAAGTTATGGACCATGAACCCACAATATTGATGCCCTTGTCCATTTCTTGAAGAGATGCGACACTTCTCTTTAATACATGGGGTATCATGATTCATGCACATTATACTTCCTCCGTTTTATAATACTTATTACATTTTGTTAGAGTATATAACATATCCTGGGGCCTCAACCATCAGCTTAAGCTTTTGGTTGAGTTGGTTCCTTGACATGGTATCAGAAGCCAGAGTGACAAGAGGTCACAGGTTCGAATCTCAACCACCCCTCATTTACAGTGGAATATTAGCGCCATGTATGAGGAGGGCATGTGCTGCATCCACACTTCTAGCCCAAAGGGCTCTCGTGTGAGGGGGCGTGTTAGAGTATATAACATATCCTGGGGCCTCAACCATCAGCTTAAGCTTTTGGTTGAGTTGGTTCCTTGACACATTTTTCATTTTTGACAATTTTATATTACGTGTTATATTTCTATTTTTAGTAATAAAACAATCATAAAAATATCTACTTTATCTCTGTTTTTATCCTACTTTATACCTTACTAGCTTTTTTCCCTCTTCAATTAAGAAAAGTGGAGGATATAATTGTACTTTATATGTTGTACCCAACTTTTCTTAATTCTCGTATCCATGCAAATGTAGCAACAAAAACAGATTGAAGGATAGTTCAAATACTTATTGATGAAGGCCGGCCTTAGGGGTAGGCAAGAGGGGCCGTCGCCCAGGGCCCTTTGTCAAAAGAGCAAAACTAATGATTGTAGAAGGTCTATATAGGTTATAAATTTGCAAAGAAAAAAGGCCCTAATGTCGTTTCGCCCAGGGCCCCAATATATTTAGGGCCGGCCGTTGATTAATAATAGACAATATCAATTGAATTTTCCATTTGCTTCATTCTCTCACACTCAAACATCAAAATAATGGCTTCTATACAAAACTATCTTCATCTTCTCCCCTTCTTCCTACTACTACTAATTTCTTCCATAACAACATCCAAAGCTACTAATAATTCTACCCTATCCCCAAACATAATTGAACCTTACATTATTGATTATCAAAACGGCACCGTTTTAAGGTTTTCTAACAAATCTCTAACCTTTTATCCTCCACCAATTGACTCTCATGTGCAATCCAAAGACATAAACATTAGTTCTTCTAAAGGTAGTAATCTACGTGCACGGGTTTTCATGCCGGCCCGGCCTGACCCGGCCCGGAAGATGCCCGTGCTTATTTACTTCCATGGGGGAGCCTTTTGTATCGGCTCCCCCTTTAGTTGGCTAGACTCTCATTTTGTGGCTCGTGTTGCGGCCGTGGCTCGGGTTGTTGCTATTGCCGTTGATTACCGACTTTATCCGGAGTTTACGGTTCCTGCACCGTATAACGACGCATTGGCAACCCTTAAATGGGTTTTGGCCCATGGTACGGGTTCTGGCCCGGGTTTGGACCCGTGGGTGTTAAAGTACGGGGATGTAAAGAGGATCTTTGTAGGAGGAGATAGTGCGGGAGGTAATATTGCTCATAATTTAGCCATTCGGGCCGGGCTTGGATCGGGCCTACAATTCACTGGACTATTCCTAGCCATGCCATATTTCCTCGGGTCAAAACGGGTTCCACTCGAGCCCACTTACATTCACTACTCACCCAATTATAGAGTATGGTCTTACGTATGTCATAACTGCACGGGCGGAGTCGACAACCCGTTTATAAACCCATTTGTACCCGATGCCCCGAAACTCACCCACCTCGGATGTAAGAAGTTGTTGATTTATACAGCCGAGTTGGATGAGTTACGGGGTCGTAATATATACTACTATAAAGCAGTAAAGGCTAGTGGGTGGGCGGGATCGGCCAGTTGGATTGAAGCTCGAGGAAAAAATCATGTATTTCACATATCACTACCAGATGATCCAGCAACAAGTAAATTGATTCAAGACTTTTCAAAATTTATCAACGGAGCATAAAGATTTAATACTATTCAATCTTATATTGTGTATTGAAAGTAATACCTTATCTATAACGTCTATTTGTGTGAAACCCTAGTGATACAATTCCTTGAATCAAGGGAGTAATTGTGCCATTGTGTGGGTTAGAACTTAGAAATATTTCGTTCGTTCTTTAGAGTTTGCCTCATTTGACTAAAAAATTTCTCACGAAATGGTCAAAGGAAACAAACTCAAAATAACGGATTAGTTTAATTCGAATGATTTATGTTGTACTAGGAGTAATATACCATACTCCAAAGGCTTTAAATTATGTGTTTGGAATAAAGGCTCATTGTTGATTGTTCCTTGCTTAAAGTATTTCTAATCTTAAATCAAATTTGGCTACATTATGAAGTAGGACTAATAATAATGTTTTCTACTTCTATTAATATTAATTAGACAGACTATTAAGGCATGATTAGTCCATCTATTTCATTAACCATGTTACATCAAAAGTTTTTTTTTTTTTTAAAAAAAAAAACTACCTAATGAGAAATGAGGCAAGTCATTTGAATCGAATATGATGACTAAGCGACATATCTTTGTTATTTAGTGGCGTCTCTTTCATATGGGCAAAAAATAACAAAACATAAATAAAAAAAGGCTCATTTAAGTAGTACTTCATAATAGAGCATTAGAAATTTAGAATTATGATAAAGTATCATTTGATTTCAGCTATAATTGGTTTTCTGAATAGCTATGAGAAATTCAAGTATTAATATATGAAAAAATAATTCCATTGTAAACATTCTAAATCAATGAATAATGTGTTTATTGGTTAACATAGAAAAATTAAAATTTTTTGTGATGTAAAAGCTTGTAATTTTTTTTAGAGATATAACAAAACTTTCTAGCTAAACATATCTAGAAAATATACATGTCCGAAAAATCATATTTTCAACTTTATCACCATCGTTCGACATTAACTTTTATTAAATTACTTTTATAAATTATTTACAATTATATCATCTTCATCAAATCCAATATATCCCGTTCGGAAACAGGGTCTGAATGAGGGAAGCTGACAGACAATTCATACATGTACTTCCTTCACGGAGAGAACTAGAAAAAAACGGTCGATTTTACCCCAAACAGAAGAAACCGTGCAAAAATTACTTACAATTGTCATTTATTAATTATTAAAGTTATACTTGAATTAAAAATAAAAAAGAAAAGTAGACATAGGCGGTACTCTCCCTTGAATTGCACAATCGATCGGATTGAATTTATGGAAGAGGTTACATCGTAAAACATGACGCAAAAATTTGTAGCCTCGAGACAACATAATCTTGACATCAAAAAATATTACTGCTTCGTTTTTATATGTTCTTCTCAAATTAAAATTTATGAATTTTAGTGTTAAACTTTGACTACGATTTCTCATTGATCTATAAAAAAACATATTTATGTGGAATCTTGTTAGATTCGACTCAGTATATTTGATTTAAAAATTTGCATTAGAAACTGCGAAAAAAGTAAATAGAAAGAATATTTTGAAAATAAAAAAGCATGAAAATAAATTTGAAATTAAAGAATTGTTATTACCTGAATACCAAAAATAAGTTGTTCATCATTGTTATTTTTTTATTATTTTAAAAAAGTTGAAATTAGTGAATCAGAATAGGGCAACACCAATTTTTTTTTCTCAAATAACAAACAACAATTAATATTCAATTTCAATAATTTCTACATAGTAAATTACCCTAATTTACGTATCATAAACATCCACTTTATATGTCATATACACCTACTTTACATACAATAAACATAAACGCATATCATAAATACCATAAACACCTATGAGACCTACTCTAAACACACACTTTATGATGTTGAAATAAGTGTTTATGGCATGGCATGTGAAGTGGCTTCATCATATGTGAAATAGATGACGGAAAAAAGAAACCTACTTGACTTACCATTAAAACATACTTCATAAGATCTTAAACACCTACTTTCTTTGTTCTGAAATACTCGCTACATTTCGATTATGTGCACTATTTATCTTTCAAACTTATTTTATATATTGCGACTAATGTGTAAGTAAAAATATAGTCAAGTGGGATCTTGTTTGAATCGCATACTTTCATAATATTAACTTTTTAAAATTTTTGGGTTTGTATAATTCATATAAATAATCAAAATAACGTACTATTGAAATACGTAAAAAGTGAAATGTAACAAGTATAATGGAATGGAGGAAGTACTATACATACCATACACACTTAGCTCACACGCTTTCTTAGATTTCTATTAATTGCTACAAATAGTGACATTTACAAATAGTGAGATGTTGTGAGAAGAATTAATTGTCACTATTTGTAGCAACATATAAAAACTAGAGGAAGTATTATAAACACAAACTTCACATCGCACAATCATCTAATTCACACAATATAAATGCGTGCATCAAATGATTTTTTTAGTCTATTAAGGCGCTTGTAAAAGACAATCATTTTGAGAGGTCGTTTCCTAAATAAACGGTTCCTCACAAGAGTTGATGTCTTGATGATTATAAATTGGATAACAGGTGCTCTCTTGAGAGACCGTATTTTGTAAAGACGACTCTCAAAAGTCCAGCCCAAATCTATATTTACGGCCCGTTTATGTTGAACATTTAGAGTATATAGACCTAGATTTGTATATACTACATACTTAGTATAGTAGTATGGGACTAAATAAATATATTATAAGTCCAATTAAATACCTCAAAGATTTTGATGAATCGTTACTTTGATTCATACGTTTTGTTTGATGAAATCATTGGTTTGATTCATAAGCTTTGCTTGATGAAACATTATTTTGGTTCATAAAGTTTTACTTCGTGAAACATTACTTTGATTCATAAGCTTTGCTTGGTGAAATACTTTTATTTCAAAAGGAGGTATTGTTTGATGCATAGCTCTATATAGAGGTTGCATGCCAAGGGACAATCTATCCCATTTTCCATATCATTTCTTATTTTCTATCTTAAGAATACTCTCATTCTTGTTCTTCCTTTCATGAGATAATATTGAGAGAGTAATTAACTCTTAATATCATCAAAGTTCTTAATTCACTACAACACTTGTATTTACTAATGCAATGTACTTTGTGCTAGTACATTGTTGTGTAGATTGTATCTCATTGTGAATTTCAGTTATCATCCCAAGCACCTTTGTGGGAGAAATATCACAATAGGAAAGTGTATGAACGCCTTCTACTCATATCAAGTTTCCGAGCGACTTCTTTGATTGTCGCAACCTTATCTTCATGGTGTCCATTTGATGATTTACAAAGCAAGGAGTTCCATTGCCATTCACACAAAGAAAATACAAATCGGTTTGTTTTATTTGTATTTGCATTATATTTCCAATAATCTATTGTGATATCTCTTCAAAGATGGCAAGCATTAAGAATCTCGTTATGTTTTCATCAAGTTGGACATTTTTTTTTCCGGTATGAATGTTGATGATGGAAAATGCAATATTATTTTCATGAGTATATTTAATAAGAAGTATCATGGAAAACAAGTAAGTTTTTCTTTCATGTAATTTATTTATCATAAAAAATGGTTGATGTTTTTTGTGCTTAAAATTGTGAGAAATTATTTACATACATTTAATTCTTCTTTTGGATGATCATATACATGTGTTCAAATTTTAATTTGAAGTAAAGCATGTGGGTAATAGTATTTTACAAAGATATGATCTAGAGAAGTGAAATATGTGTTATTTTGATGATGGAATTTATGATGGAAATCATAAAGTATTATTTCTTAATAATTTATAATTAAGAAAAGAGAATCGAATTTATTCATGTGATCATCATGGTTAATTAAAAGGGCAATGAAAATTTTGAAGTATAGAATAAAATTACTACAATGGTTAAGATTTATATTTTAAATATAAATTAAAATTGCCAAGTATACATAAAGTATGTGTTTAATCAAATTTATTTGATTAAAAGATGATTTTATTCATGTTGTGTTGATGGAATATTTTCATAGAAAATGTTCAAGGAAATTGATTAACTATACGTTTAAAGTATGATATGTTATACTTGATGGAATTTAATTATTCATGAGGCATGTTAAAGAAAGTGATTATTTAGTTTTATCATGTTGATAATTGATGTAAGTGGTGTTGCATCATAACCGAAAGTATGATCTTTTTGATGGTATGATTTTTCATGAAATGTGTTTAAGTTTTGGATTAATTAAATTAATCAAAGTTGTTCGGTTATTAATCTCATGAACATGCGCGCATTAATTTTGTATTAGAACTATTTCATCTTTTGATGGTTGTTATGTGTCCGTAATCCAAGCTTTTTGGATGTTTTGTTTCTTGATATCTTAGCATATGGTTATTAGTATCTTAACTATGATATATATGTTTTAAGTTTTATGACTATTATGTAATTTTGACTTATGCTTTGATTATAACATTTAATAACATGTTTTGATATGTTATGTTTTTTTTTTGTATGATATAAGTGCTATCATGTCCTGTAAGTCACGTTATTACTATGCTTGTTTTTTGGTTTTTTCGGTTTTTAATATGATTGTTTGAAGATTTATATCATGTAATCATATTATCTCTTGGTTAGTTATGGTGGTTATTTTGTTATAACTACTTATAAGTAAGTGATGTTTCAATTGACTTATGTCAAGCATCTCATAAAATGAGATAAGAATTAAATTGACATATAATTTTGTTTGCCCAAGTTTATTAAATAATAATAAGGGGTAATGATTTAATTTTGACATACTCAAATGAGTTATGTTATTACCCAAGTTAATCTAGTTATATTACAACTAAGATTAAGGGGTAGGAATTTTATGTCATGTGGATATACATATTTATGTATATGGAACATATTAAATTTTAATTTAATATGGTTGGACCATTATTTATAATAATTAAGTTTAAATTATTATGTATAATTCAACAATGTTGAAATTATAATTAAATGGTTGCTTTTATCATTACTTATGAAAATAGTTATGAAATAAATTGTTATTCTAAATAAGAGAATAATTAATTTGCATAGATTTTGCAAATTATGTTTTATGGTGATTAAAATTCCATAATGATTATAACTCAAATTATTATTACTAGTTTGTAATAATATTTTGGTATGTTTATTTGGTCCATATGAGAAAATGGATGATGTATATAATTTATTCATAAATTATATGTGACAAGTTGATTTATTTTTATAACTTATAGTGGTGAACCTCCTATTTTGAAAGGTTATTCCGATGCTAGTTGGATCACTAATGAAGAGGATAATTCTTCAAAGAGTGGTTGGGTATTTGTTTATGGGGGAGGTTCCATTACATAGTCCTCAAAGAAACAAATGTGCATCGTTGATTCCACTATGTTCGCAAAATTCATAGTGCTTGCTTTAGCAGTGTATGAAGCGAAATGGATAAAGAATCCCATGTTTGAGATACCGTTGTTACCTAAGTTAATATCACCGGTGGATATTCATAAGGTTGCGTAACGGTTTTTGGTAGAAGTATAATCAAGTGTATAATGATAAGATCCAGAAAAATTGCTCATAGGCACAGCCTAGTGCAAGGATTTATTGTTAAAGGGGTCATAATTCTTGATTATGTGAATATTACATTCTATATGGTTTATTAACCATGAGTAAGGTTTCAATTGAACAAGCGTCAATTGAGATTGGTTTATGTCAATAAAGTTTAAAGGAAAAGGCCCAATTCACACACAAGTAGCATTGTGTCTTGAATTCAATGTGGTAAAGTCCTTTAAAGTCTTTGAAAGCAACAAGGATGAATGACCCATAGTTGCTTTAGACCGTGATGACAAGGTAGTCGTTTAAGTTCTCAAGATCAAGGGTTGAAGAGCTCTTGGTGGTATCCTATCACGGGGATATGTTTTACGTAGTGAGAACCTACCTATATAAGTTTGAAGTTTTGGCCGCTTCAAGTAGTCAAGATTGGCATATCCGACTATGATAAACTTATGAATAGATATGGACACGGCCCTATATAATGTGTCAAGGTAAATGACAATGTGTTATTGGTTTTGTGTGTATTTAACCTTCAAGTGGTTAGATGGGCTAGTTGATTCAATCCGTAGGGACATCATTCTAGTTCAATCACTTGTGAAGTGTTTTATACTAGGCGTTAATTCAATCCGTAGGGACATTAGCGTTGATGCATGAAACGGAATTATATACTTAATGTGTAAAGGAAGAAGGAGGTCCGTTATACTCTAAATGGGGGAGGATTGTTGAACATTTAGAGTATATAGACCTAGATTTGTATATACTACATACTTAGTATAGTAGTATGGGACTAAATAAATATATTATAAGTCCAATTAAATACCTCAAAGATTTTGATGAATCGTTACTTTGATTCATACGTTTTGTTTGATGAAATCATTGGTTTGATTCATAAGCTTTGCTTGATGAAACATTATTTTGGTTCATAAAGTTTTACTTCGTGAAACATTACTTTGATTCATAAGCTTTGCTTGGTGAAATACTTTTATTTCAAAAGGAGGTATTGTTTGATGCATAGCTCTATATATAGAGGTTGCATGCCAAGGGACAATCTATCCCATTTTCCATATCATTTCTTATTTTCTATCTTAAGAATACTCTCATTCTTGTTCTTCCTTTCATGAGATAATATTGAGAGAGTAATTAACTCTTAATATCATCAAAGTTCTTAATTCACTACAACACTTGTATTTACTAATGCAATGTACTTTGTGCTAGTACATTGTTGTGTAGATTGTATCTCATTGTGAATTTCAGTTATCATCCCAAGCACCTTTGTGGAAGAAATATCACAATAGGAAAGTGTATGAACGCCTTCTACTCATATCAAGTTTCCGAGCGACTTCTTTGATTGTCGCAACCTTATCTTCATGGTGTCCATTTGATGATTTACAAAGCAAGGAGTTCCATTGCCATTCACACAAAGAAAATACAAATCGGTTTGTTTTATTTGTATTTGCATTATATTTCCAATAGTTTAGTAGGTGGTAATAAATCATGGTAATGGGAATGAAAAATTAGTATAATTTGGGTTGAAAAATCTCTTGGTTACCTTGAATCATCTCATTTTGTTCATAAAATCCATTCCAATGCATTACCAATGGGAGAGATGGTATTAGATGGTAATGGAAATTTGTAAACAAATTTTTTTTTGTGATCAAAGTTTCATTACCATGGGAATGACATGAAAGTTTTGATGGAATTTTACACTATAAATCATTCCCATTACCACCATTTAGTACCACTAACCAAACGGGCTATTAGAGTTTTGACAATATATTCTTCCTCCGTATTCAATTATTTGCAACTTTGGGGTCCTTCACGGACTCCTAGGCAAAACTTTTAGTAGTGTATTAAAATAGATTAATGAGGTTAATGGGGTGGGATTATAGTATTATAATATTAAAAAGTAAGAGAGAGTATTAAAAAGTATGAGAGAGAGTATTAAAAAGTAAGAGAGAGTATAAAAAAGTAAGAGAGATATAATAAAAAAGTAATAAAAAACTTTCTATAAATGGAAAAAAAAAGAAAGTTGCAAATAATAGAATACGCCATTTTTAGTAAAAGTTACAAATAACCAAATACGGAGGAAGTATTTAGAATTAAAATGAGTTTTTGAGAGTCGTCTTTACAAATGACAGTTTCAAGTAAGAATTCGTGATTGGATAATGGGTCATTATTATAGTTGGGTCGGGTTAAAACCCAAGATGGATCGCTTTAGAAGAACGCCAAGAAAGACATTGACTTATAAAAGTCTGCTTAGTGCTTACCGTTGTCCGTTGAAACACCAAACCCGGACCCGGGACCCGGGACCACCTCCATTTTTTTCCTTTGTTTAAACCCAAAAGAAGGAACAACTCCAACTGAACCACTACCATCGTCAATCATCATTCGTACACACACTGCAAAACCAAAATTTCCCAGAAAAAAATATTTAGAGAGAGAAGTTAAAGCATTAGAGAGAGAAAGAGATTCAGATTCAAAATTTCAGATGAGTTCCAATACTGAGAAGAACAATTTACTTCCGGTTTCGGATCCTCCGAAAAGCGATGATAAACTCTTCAAAGGTTCCGCCATGACTAAACGTGGTGCTTATGCTGCTATTTCTTATATGTCTTGTGCTGGTATTGACTTTTTCTCTCTCCTAGGGTTAATTTTTTGTTTTTTAATTCTTGAATTGAACTGATTGATTAGTGTATTATGTTTGTTCCGATTGGTGTTTGATTCTAATTTGGTGAGAAAGGTTTTGAAATGATGAATTAGTTGTTGGATTGCTGTATTGTTTATGCTAATACTGTCATTGAGGGATGAGTATGTTCAAGATGTTTAGTTTTGAGGAATTTGTGTGCCATTTGCTATCATTTAGAAGCTTATTTTTTTGTGTGAGTTCGGAACTATATTGCAATTAGATTTTAATAGGTAGTAGTATAATTTCGAGGTTGTAGGCAACTCTTGGATGCTGAAAGGTTGATTAATATGTTATGAGCATGTGGATAGTATTGTAGAGAACAAAGTTCTTTTATCGATGGTTGACTTGTTGCTTTTGAGAGAAACTAGCATGAAATTGTTCAAGTTATTGTGAATTATGAATTTATGATGTCAATAGGTAATTGAATGAGTCTTTGTGGGTTTAGCTTAATTGATTGTTGCAGTTTGATGGATTATGACTGTTGTTTCAAAGTTGAAACGTTTAGGTAAAGATCAAAACATTTCAACCTTTTGATAACCCAATGACATACATTGGCTTCCACCTAGGCGGGGTTGGGGCCTGAATGGCCTGAATGTACGCAATGTTACATTTATAAGGAATGCCAATTGATTTCACATGCATATGATTTCGTGAGCCATTCTAGCTCTTTGTTATGCCTCTAATTGAAACTATTGAATTATTTTATTTATTGTTGATAACTAAATATCACTTTATCAAATGACTTGGATAATTGCCGAGATAATCTTTTTGTTTATTAAAATGAATATTTTGGATGAATTCCAAAAAACCAAGCATTCAATTGATGATAAAAATCATAATTCCCAAAATAAACCATTCCATGGTGATCAAATCCTATGTGGGTCCACAAATTGACAAATTTTCCTACTCAAATTCTAATTCAAATAATGATAGTAAACTATTAAAATTCAGTGTTTTTCCGTTTACTGATAGATAACCATATTTCAACTATTTATTAAAATAAATCAAATAAAATTCATTATTGATGAATTTTTTATTTTTGTCAAGCATGTCATCTTCGGTCTATCTCCTTAGTTTTTAGTCTTTTCAATTTCTAACATGCTACTTTTCTAATTTGTGCATTTTTCGGTCTTCTTTGCACATGACCAAATCAATTTAGACGTTTTTATCTCATTTTGTTATAGTGCCTAGATTTTAAAGCTCCTTGACTTTGAAGTTAAAGGAAAAACAAAATTTAAACTAAGGAGTGTTGCTTGGTGTAAAGTATGGATTAAATTGCATGTCCAAGAAATACACAAGTTTAAGCATATAGCTTGATTATCATGATGTTAGGGTTGGGGGTGGTGGAGGGGGATAGCCGTTAAGTGTATAACAATGATAGGTGTGGTGTGTGCATTGTCGTGTCTTAGGAATTATAATTGATTCTAAATGTATATTTAGGCTCTAAATAAGAAGAAAACATTGAGACATATATCTAGTTCAATCTTATGCAGTTGTGCTTTCTTCAAACATTGCGAGGAATTTTATAATTATAGATACTACATTCTCTTCTTTGCTACGTTGTTTGATTTTCATGAAAAACTGAGCACATAAAAATATAGTGGGGCAGTCTGGTAGGAGCTATCCGATGTATGCTTTCTTATGGGTAGAATTGCAAAGAGGATGTTTTCCATTTGGGCTAATATTATCAAGCAGGAAATATTGAGACCATTTTCTTTTTGTAGTACTCTTGGTAATGTTCAACAAGGCTGCACTCTCTTCATATAACTTCCCAAGCGCAAATGTTATTACTCTATTTCAGGTAAGTTGTGTACTTTTGTAATGTAATTTTGAGATAACCTTTTACCTTGTCCTTTTGTGTCTGATGTGAATTAAGATATTTCTCGATGGGTGACATGATTGTATATTTAAGAATTTACGAAGACTTAGTGTATTTTGATCTATCAACAATTTTCATTTCTTTTGTATGTTATCAATTCTTTGTATGATGAGGGGTGGTGATGGATGGTTAAGAACTCTTTTATTTAGATTTAAAAGCCTGTATATAGGTTATGCTGGTTAATATTCATCTTTTCTTCTATTATGGTTCTTTTATTTAACTAGTACTAGTTTGGACAAAAGGATGGTCCCAGCTATGCTAATTATGTTGAATACATCGCATCCACTAGTCAAGATCTCATATTTTCTCCCAATTTATTTTTGGTGATGGTGGTTATGTTCTTGAATCTGGATGTCTAAAAATTTTTCTGTCATGGATAAATCATAAATGAGTTGTTCTATGATGGAATGTTATGGTCTTCTTGGTGTGATGCTTGTCGGCATTTACATGTTGCACATGCAGATGGTGGTCGTTTAGAAAATTATGGACTATTTATTTGCAATATAGATTTATCTAACTACTGGTTGTTGTGTGTTTTAATAACATTTTTCCTCAGAACATAACATGAGTTTTGTGATTTGCTCGTGCCTGCAGATGCTATCATCATCTTCATTTCTATATGTAATGAGACGCTTGAAGCTCATCTCTTTTACTGTTGCTGAAGCGTCAATTACTACTCTTGATAACCCTGTTACTCTCCTACCTTTAAAAACATTGATACATACACTTCCTGTTGCATTCACCTATTTGATGTATATGGTATGTCTACCCAGTAATTTTGATTGATTTTTGAAATTCTTTTCTGTTTTTCTGTTGCAACTAATTTATGTTTTGCATCTTTTACAAAGTTAGTGACAATGGAGTCTGTGCGCGGAGTAAATGTTCCCATGTATACTACTCTGAGGAGGACGACTGTGGTTTTTACAATGCTTGTGGAGTATATTTTAGCCAGGCAGAAGTATACGTCCCCTATCGTTGGGAGGTAAAAATTTCACTTCATGCAAAAACCTCCGAGTGATGGGTATACATTTTATTTATATGCACCTTATGTGAACTATGGTGTTAGTGTATATAATACATGAATCTTTTTAATTACATTCATTTGATTGTCATCAGAAGGTAGTGATTTTGTCTGTGTTCTTGTATATGGATATGGGATTTACTTTCTAGGAGATTCTGAAGTTATATTAATCAGGCCTTTGTAAAATATATTGCGCTTTTTTGCTAATCTGCTGTAGATTCTATTTGTCAGGTTTGTATTTTGACTGGGAGTGAAACACCTTATAGGACATAAAGTTTTGTCATCAACTAATGCTATTTTTCCAGCAAAAAAGTCAATATCTTGGCGAGTGGACATTCCTTCCCTTCTTTTTTTCTTCTCATTTGTGCCTAGCACTTCTTTCATCTTCTACTATTCTTTCACCACAAGTTAGCCTTATTCATCACGGTAATTGGTTTTACTTTGTTTTATTGATCTTACTAACCAACTATAGACGAAATCTAGATTGCATTAAATGTTTACTCCCCTCTCTCTCTCTCTCTCTCTCTCTCTCTCTGATTAACAATGCTGAATTTTCTCATCATAGCAAATGTTATCATCAAAATGGTTCTTATCCCTTGTCATTTTTGGTAATTTTCCATAAGTCAACTCCAGAATTTCAAGAGCAATTTGTCATCCCATATATAAATGCAAAACATAAGTTTCTGTTTAGGTTGAATCGGATATCTTACTTTAACCAATAGATCATCAACCCATACTAATAGACATAAATAGTGGGTTCTAAATCAACTACAAAAATTTTAATAATTGTCTGGTGCGTAAGTGACCGTCTGGGTCATTCTAGTCTTGTCCATCTGAATGATGACTTTTCTCTGAGAAATTGTTGAGCGGGAACGCCTAGAGTTTAAACCTACCAAACATAAGATTGGAAAAACTAGTTACAATGATCCTCTGAAAATTTCAGACTAGGAAAAATACAACTTGCTTTTGTGAAGTCTTAAAGGATACAAAAGCCCACTTCTTTCCTTGTGTTTCTGAAATTTAGTAAGCCAGACATTGATGTAGCAATCGCAAAGGGTGAATTTATGGATTTTAACTTGGAGAGGAGTCAGAGTGTAGGAGACAAGGAGAAGGACATGCATCAGGGGTCTTCAAAGGCACAATTGCAATTTTCCAGAATGAAAATTTTGCTGTTACCCTGTCAACGTTTTATGTGTTATGACTTATGAGTATAAGGTGCTTCCCTCTAAAAAATGTTGCTTCCTAGCAAAGGTTGTAATAAGGTGTTCCTTTACAAAAATACTCTTTACACTTTTTCCTTTTCTTATCTTTTGCCTTCCTTAGGGAGTAAAATAGGGGATTTGCACCTCCATCTCATTGCAGACACTTTTTGTTGGTGGGTACTATGTACTTTGTGCTTTCAAAGAGAACTTGACTGTCTAAATATAGGTTGTTCTCGTTCAAGTTCAATTTTGTTTTCTAATGTTCATTAGTTGTTTGGAGTAAAACCTTTCTTAGGATTCAAACTTAGTAATCATGGCTTTTGTAATAGAGTGAAGTATTGGGAGTTTTATGTAGATATCGTTTGACTTCTCTTTCTCTGTTTTATAGTTGATTTTTTTCACTTATTGTGCAGTGTTGGGCTGATAGTTTTTGGTGCATTCGTTGCTGGTGCTCGAGATCTGTCTTTTGATGCTTATAGTTATGGAGTTGTATTTCTGGCCAACATTACAACAGCCATATACCTTGCAACTATTGCTCGAATTGGTGATACATCATTATCTTTGGTCCATTTACCTTTTAGTCTTGATAACCTCATTCTGTTTAAGGATACTTATTGATGCATAATAACCTGGTTTCTTTTCAGGAAAATCCAGTGGCCTTAATAGTTTTGGACTTATGTGGTGTAATGGTGAGATTGCCGATCTTTGATAAAACAATTTACTGAATACATGCAGCTTTGCTACTCAATATTCTATACTCATGATACTATTTTCAAATAAAATTTAGGCATAATCTGTGCACCAATTTTGCTGTTTTGGACTTACGTGAAAGGCGACCTGGAGATCACCTTCAACTTCCCATTCTTGCTTTCTCCTGGCTTTCTGGTACTTCATTTATCCTTATTCTTCTATCGATAAAAATTCTCGGCATGCACGCTTAGTGCTGTGACTGCTGAAAGCTTTGTTATGTATTATATTATAGTACTATATATATACACGTCTTTTATTCATGGCGTGCTTATCTCTAACTATTGTTTTCATGATGGATGTTTCTTAGATAGGATTTATTATCACATTTTTAAAACATGGCATTTGGTATTTTTGTAAATATTTTGACGTTGTTTGTATTGGTGCTTATCTGCCTCTCTTTTCTGCTCTCCTTATAGGCTGTTCTGTTCTTTTCTTGTGTACTGGCCTTCTTCCTCAACTACAGTATTTTTCTCAACACAACTCTCAATTCAGCACTAACACAAACCATCTGTGGTAACCTCAAGGTTAGTACTTTTTATATTTCATCCCTCTGGGCATGTATTTATAATGCTACAATAATTTTTTTTTTTTTGTGGCATCTCTCTTTAACGGTCAAATCGTTTTGGGGGGGTAGATTATACAACCTTATCCTTGTAAAAATAAAGATGTTCTTTAGATTCCTATTCAAGTAATAGAGTTTGTTTCCAATATTCGCTCGGAAATGATAAGTCCCAAGCAGTTTACCATCAAATTTCCTTAATATCTTACTCTTCACGCTATTCTTTTGTAGGACTTTTTCACCATCGGACTGGGCTGGATGATATTTGGTGGTCTACCTTTTGATTTGGTGAGTGAAACAGTATTACTGTTTTTGCTTATAATTCTTATACTAGTATGGACTATGGACTCTTATGTGAACTGATAATTGAGTTTTTGAATTCTACTTGCAGCTGAATGTTATTGGACAGCTTCTTGGTTTTCTGGGCTCTGGTTTGTACGCCTACTATAAATTAGTTGGCAAGTAAGCACATGATAGAAGCATCAATTAATATTATGACTATCCGTTATTGCTGCTGGGTGCTGGCTAGGTTTGCAATCATATGAATGCAACAGCGATCTTATAGGTAACAGTTAATCCATTCCAGAAGCTAGTAAGGGTAGTTGACGTGAAGGTTCGGGTTTGTCAATGACTAAATGATTGAACTGGATTCAGGAGCAACTTTCGTCTTCCATTGATCATGAAGAATATGCTCAAAGTATAATGCGATGGAAGATAAAGCGCGTGCTGCTACTAATTTGTGATTACACCCATTATTAACAACGATATTGATGATTTGTAGGGATAGTTCTTGTTTTTGGGCATGTTCTGGTAAATATTGCTGTAATTTTCTTGCCCATATAGTTGTATTCTTGTAACAGTTGTGATGAACTATTGAAAAGTTTTGCCTTGAAAATTTGCCTATTTGGGCTGATCTTTCTAAGACTAATTGGATATCTTGTCTCAAACCCATCTATGTTTGTCATAAACATAGATGATAAGTAGACATTTTTTTTAAAATAAATTTTAAATTTGTAATACATACGTCAAAGGTGTTCATTCGGGTCATGGGGTTGATTTCAAGTTAGGTGTTTCGGGTCGGTTCAAAATCGGGTTTTGTGTTCACATTGGTTTTACATAATTGTAGGTCCATTTTTAAGTCGGATCAAATTGGGTTCGGTTATATAGTCAGGTGTCTATCAAATTCATTGGGTCTGTTTTGAACACCTCTACGTCAAACACAAGAGTAAAGAAAAAAGAAGTAGCTTAACATTACAACATGAGAAGTGAGAACAGCTAGAAAACGTTGAACACAAAATACTTTTGTTGGTAAATGAAGGAGGATAGATAGAATGAGCTTATGGACTATGATAAAGTGGAATGGAAGAATAAGTATCGTCTTTTTCAAAAGTATTTCAAATTCGTTTTTCATCTAGTCTTTCTTTCTCCTCAGCCTATTATGTAATTAAAAATGTAAAATCATGTCATAGGCGAAGTTTATATTTTTTTAAAGAAAAATTTAAATTTTTTTAATTTGTTTTGACTAGAAATTCAAACTAAAAAACTTGGATGATAAATAATTTTCTTTAAATTTAAAAGATAGATCCTTTCCAAATATTTTTCTGTGTATATAAATATTATAGATAGAAAGCATCACAAATTCTTAAAACCGAAAAAAATATTCTTTTATATAAGAATCCACAAAAAAATAGGTCTATAATTTCAAAAGTAAAATTTACTTCAACAAAAATAAAAGCTCGTCTCAAATAAAAGTGAAAAACCTTTATCATTATTAACTTTTTATAGTCGTCATTTTCACCTTGATTAATCTATTTTTTTAAAAAAAAAATATACATCATTTTAGGAATTTTACTAGTTGAATTTAATTTTCAATTTATTTGTGAAGTATTTTCCAACTATTAAAAAATTGACAAAGAAGTTAGAAAAGAGGCGCCTAAATTAACTGTCACAACAATCAAATTGAGGTGCAAAGTAGCAAGCGAAGCAAACGCAAGAGATACCATTGTTATACCTCCATTTTTTCTCTCTCCTCTTTCTCTCTCTTGTCTGAGGAACCGGCACCCAACATTCCTTTCCTTTCATCACTCCAAAAGGCAAAGCAATTCTTTTTTGAAATCATAGAAAACCCTAAAATCATCTAATTTTGCGTGTTCCTTTTATCTAGGAATCAAACAATTGTCCCTTTTTTACCTTTTTTTTCGCCATTAAAGCACGCAAAACACACATTATTGGTTTTTGTTGTTGTGATTTTCTGAATTTTGTTTCATTTTCAATCAATTTTGTGACTATGCGAAGATTCAGCTTCAGAGTTGCGAACGAAGACGAAGAGATATTCGGAGATTATAACGGAGGTAGAGAAAAATTACAATCATCTAGGGTTTCATTTGAGATTGTTCCGTCGTTTTTATCTTCATCGTCAAAACCTCGGCGAAGTTTCTGTCGGAATTCATCGTCGGTTTCAACGGCATTGTCGATTGTGAGTATTAGGAAGAGTTTCTCTTATGATAAGCTTGCTCAAGCTCCAATTCATCTCACCGTCATCAAATTAGATGGCTCCTCTTTCGGTATGAATTTCTCTTTTTTGGTTTTTTTTTTTTTTTTTTTTTTTTTTTGTGTGTGTGTGAAAATGTGAGTAGTGAGTAATCTCTGATAATTTGCAAGGTGTTGTAATTTTCAAGTTATTGATGAATTGATGATTGAACTTGAGCTTTAGTTGTTACCCAGGAAATATGTTGTCAACAATTAGGTTTTTCATAGTGTGTATTAGGACTGTTGAATCTACTCCCCATGGAACTTGCCGTAATTAACTCATAAATTTTTAGATTCTTAAGCCTTGCATTTATTTTGATTTGAATTGCGGATCATATTGCATTTCCTTTATACAATGATGATCAGCACTTGAAAGTAATTGAAATAGTGTACAGGATCTTTTGCATGTTTTCCAAACAATGACTTTAATACTTTTAATGATTGACTTTGTTTATGGGGTAGTTAGATGTTGGAAGTAGTTTCATTAAGCAAAATGATATTTCAAGAAATGTAGGAAGAATGGTTCATCAATCAGGGCTGGTAGTAATTAAATTCAAAATTTCAGATAAGAATGTAGACTATCTTTATGGAGTGATTAAATATTCATTAAATTGAGTATAATTGAGTGGTTTTGCAGAAATTGAAGTCATAACGATGGCGAAGATTTCTGACCTTAAGCAGGCAGTGGAAAGCGCTTTCAGTCACTTACCTACTGAAGGACCTGGAAAAGTTTCGTGGTATGATCTTACTCTTGTGTATTACAGACTTTAAAAGCTTTACTTCAGAAAGGGATTCCATGGCATATAGCTGCATTGTTCTCTACTGTGACTTTTCTGTTTGGCAGTTCTACTTCACTGATTTTTATTTAACTCTTTTGCTGTTAGGCGGCATGTATGGGCACATTTTTGTTTATCCTATTCTGGTCAGAAGCTTCTAAATGACGTTGACTATATCAATAGTTATGGCATAAGGGATGGGGATGAGGTATGTTTCCTTGTATACAATATGAATTTCAAACATCCTGAAAATTGTGTTGCCTACTGCAATCTATTTGACAGATTCAGAATATTCCTTAAATTATTATTTGCAGTATGCCATTCTAGAATGTAGAATCCTAATATAGGATATAATATTTCTAATGCCGTGTGGAGTACATACAATATTCGAATACTTCAAATGCCATCAAGTGGCTCGAACCTAGGCAGTGTTTGAGAGGTCGGATGTACACAATGCTGTCCTTGCAAACACAAAGAGGTTGTTTCTAATTGACCCTTGATAATCATTGCACTTTACATATAAGAAGTGCACATAAATCTAACGAGTCAAATTACTATAGTTTATTATAATCCGAAACCAAAGAAATATAAACCTAAAAGTTGTAGTCCATGATTGTTGTACGTGTAGTGTTTTAATTAGATGTCTTTCTAGGGTTGATTTTGTATGACTGATGTAATCTGCGTGCTTCATTAGTTGAGAAATTGATATTCCTGCATCCTGCTTCCTGCACAGTGCACACTTTGATTTTTACTTATATTCTGCTTGGCAACGTAGTGACTGTTGTGAAGAGCTCTTTTGTGGAGTAGAATATGAAGGTACATTCTCAAAATAGCATCTACATGGGTTTAGACTGTTAAATAATGAATTCTAAAAGATATAAATGCTCATAGTTAGTTGAAAAAAGTCAAGTGTTGCGAGTTTGAATAAAGAAATATTCTCTCATGGAAAGCACTCTCCAAGTGGTTTACTGAACCAGAGGAACAATCAATTTAAAGTGCAATTGTTGTCTTCGTTTTCTTTATGCGCTGCAATAGATCTCCCTATGTGTGTCTAAGAAACGCTATTTAGGTATAATCTCATATGTATATATATTGTATGCGCCTTTTCTTTTTTATTGAGATCGACAGTGCGTGACCTCTTAACTCACCCAACACTTGACTAAAATTAGGGTGAGTTAACTCTAAACTGTTATGAATTGACATGGTGATCTGTCTATAGCATAAAGCTAAAGATAATCTTAATGGAGTAAGTAAGTGATAGGTAACAAACTTTTGAGAGGTCTTCTTTTCTTTCAAATGAGTTGAAAGCTCTTTAAAAAAGGCTAACAAACTATCAGAATACCTTTCTTTCTGTACTTTTTCTTCATTTTACTTTAGGGTTCATCCTTTTGCGAATAAAAACTTAAAGGCATATGTTATATATGTTCATATAACTCAAACTGCTAGAATTAATTGCGATTTAACTTCTTTTCACTAATGCATTTGTTTGCAAATCTGTGCCATGTTGGTTCCAGGATGATAAAATGTTTAAATTGGTTTTCCTGACATTTGAATGAATTGGGTATTGTATTTTCTCTGTGTCTTGTACTGATTTGACATAATGTGACCTATGCAGCTTCACTTTGTTCGGCACGTTTCAATTGCTTACAACCTTATAAAAAAGAGATCAAGAAAACGAAATGAAGCTTCCAAGCCTAGTACAATGTAGGACTTCATCTCATGCTCTTTTTGCTTTCTAATCTTTCTTTTTCTGTATGCCATATCCCATTGCTATAGCCAACCCATTGCTATACCCAAATGCTAACCCTGTGCTAAATGACCTCAACAGTGAGAAGTGCATGTTAGGTAGTGCCTGTAACGGTTGTTTTTGGTTTTTTTATTTTTATTTTTATGTAGGTACTAGGTAGTCATTTCTGAGGTTGTCTTGCATATTTAACTGGTGATAGAATAATGCTAATTTTGTTGTTTCAAATGCCTGGAGTATACAACTCTTTTGATCCATTTCATTATCTTGACAAGTTCTTGAACTAACGTGCTCCTTTTGATGAGCTGATACTGAAACTAAGACTGAACCGGATAAAATAGTTTGTTTGATGGTCCTGATTAGTGTCACATAATTTGTCGATGTCCTTGTGAATTGTGAATCAAAAAGGGCGAATTATGGTCAATTTTGGGCCATTTTGAGCAAATTCCGAACTCAGAACACGAATTAGGTAGAGATTACGTTACACTGGTCCTGATACTAGAAAAAAAGCACTATCAGTTCCTTTGAGTAGTGATGCATTCACTTTTTAGGGTTCTACACATAAGAAGCCTTGTTTTTGGTGCTGTGGTAATTAGTAAAATATCTACATTTGTTCACTTCTCGTTATTTTTAGCTTCTAGTTCCTTTATTTAGTCGATCTGCATTGAGGAAACTGAATGGCTGGCAATTTGCCTAATCCTTTGCAGAACAGAGAGCAACAAGGAAGAAATATCGGAATTAGAGGTAGCCGATGATGATGTAGAGAACGTAAGATATCAAGTGCATGATAATTCAAACTACAATGAGCCTGTGCTTGCTCATTTATTCAGAGGGTGGTTTCTGTATTCGAGAATTTCCAGCACAGAACACAGCAAGTTCGAAAGACCAGCTAATTCGCCAAAGTGGACAGGCGGATTTGTGGGCTGCTTAAAAAGTTTGTTTCCTTTTTGTGATAATAGGCTGCCAAGCTATTCTTCCAGAGTATCACAGGTAGAAATTTGAGCATTATCATTAATACAGAAATACCAAATGTTGGATTCACTTCTCTCGGATGTAAAGCTTACAATAAAACTGCATATAAGTTGTATACCCATGTATGTGGTCGGAAAAATTCGAGTTATCTAGAGTTTCAAATCGAGTTGTAGGATTTGTCACGGAACCTGAAATACATTTGTAGCAGTATGGCATTTAGATACAAAGCAATAAAGATCTGAGCATTATGATTAGCATTATGTGAATGCTCGACCAATTTGATGAAGTATGATCACATTTGCCCCGACTTTTATGTGCAAAACACGCTCAAACTGAATTGCAGAATCGAGCATGGTTGCACTGCGGCAGGAAAATATGATCTGAAAATCTTGAATTTATGTATTACATTTCAGTGACTAAATATTTTCTACTTTGAGAAGGCCAAAGCACCAAGTTTTGCACTAGTAGCTATATATCCCCCTACAATTCTCTAATGCTTCTCTTTGCACCTTAGTTTTAAGTGCTCGAGTTAGAAGTGTTATTGCATGTTGTGGGATTAGCTGATTGAGCTCCCAATGTCTATAAAACTATCAACTTTATCGATATGAGAAAATACCATTTGTCTTCAATATGTCTCTGAATTAGAATCATTTGACTCAAAAAACTCTCATATTTTTTGGTTAAATGGTGTTATTTCAAAGGGACAAAAATAAAACTTTAAATCAAATGGTACTTTCTTAATGGAACATGGAAAGTATTAAAAAAAAATTGAACATTTGAACATCCTCAATGTTCAATTCATTTTAACTTGTTCGATTTCTCATACGTGTTTGTCTACTTAGGTAAAAGAGATTAGCCATTGTAGACAAACCATAGTGTACCTTATTTGAAATAACCAATATTAGGACGGGAATCTAGTAGGATGTGATTGGGTGAGAGTTTTGTTTTATATTAATAATATTTTTTTGTGGTAAATCACGGTTATTGATTATGAATTTTTATATTAGGAACTAGGAGTTTGCTTTTATTAGGAGCACTTTTTTTTTTTTGAGGTTAGGAGCACTTTTTTTAGATTTATTAATTTTTTCTTTGAGCAAAGATTTATTAAATTTTTAATAGTTACATATGCAATTTTATGTTGTGCATTAAACTTGCTAGTATATTAAATCTATATTAATTAGATATCAGGAAGACAGCAACTCACACGTTATAACATTTTAAGTAGCAAAAATTTTTGCTATAAAAATTAAAGCTAATTTTTTTTTGTTTGGTTAAAGTCTAAATTTTTATGAGGTGGATTAAATTTTTACAAATCCCATCAATGAAGACCAAAACAAATTTTCAAAAGTAATACCCATAGGTAAAAGAATATACATGACAATTTTGTAAATTTAATGGAAATTTTCTAATAAATATGCATACGTGCTTTAAAGATATACATATTTGGATGACATTTCTGTAAATAGTATAACTTTTTTATTCACAAAAATATATACACCCTATAAGATTTTATGTACACCTTTTTGTCATACTATGTACTTCACCGTTGTTTTCAATTTTTACCACTTTATTTATTTTCACCTGATTCTAATCCTTACCAAAAAAAATAAAAAAATAAAAATTTGTACCACAATTTCAAAACCCAAATTTGTGTGGCATAGATTGAGATAACCTTTCCCAAATCCACTTCTTCCCAATCAAAAATCTCTCACCATTAAAACACTTTCATCTTCTTCATTCATCATCTAACACATACAAAGCTCAACAATCAACCATGGATAGAATGCTAATGGCTTCTTCTTCTTCCAAATCTCTCCCAACTCCATCAATTCCCACAACCCACAAACCCAAATTCTCCCCCCTTGAAAACCCACTTCTCAAATTCCCTTCTCTAAAAAACCCACTTCTCAAATCCCTCAATTTCTCTCTCCTCAAATCTGCCGCAATTACCGCTACTCCACTTTCTCTCTCTTACCTTCTTCCTCACCCTTCTCTTGCCGAAGAAATCGAAAAGGCTTCACTCTTCGATTTCAATCTCACACTCCCAATCATAATGGCTGAATTTCTCCTCCTTATGTTCGCACTTGACAAGATTTACTTCACCCCTTTGGGAGATTTCATGGATCAACGTGATTCCGCCATTAAAGAAAAGCTTGCAGATGTTAAAGACACTTCTTCCGAAGTTAAACAACTTGAAGAACAAGCTAATGCAATCATGCGCGCTGCACGTGCTGAGATTTCTGCTGCTTTGAACAAGATGAAGAAGGAAACTCAGATTGAAGTTGAAGCTAAATTAGCTGAAGGAAGGAAAAAAGTTGAATCTGAGCTTCAAGAAGCTTTGGGAAGTTTGGAGAAGCAAAAGGAAGATACAATTAAATCTTTGGATTCCCAAATTGCTGCTCTTAGTGATGAAATTGTTAAGAAGGTTCTTCCTGTTTCTTGATTTTGATTTTATTTTTTGGGTTTTGAGATGTAGTTTGGTGTTTTTGTAAGTTTTATATTTATATTTCAATATTTGTATGTGAATGAATGGATATAGTAATGGTATAAATATTAAATAATAACTGCACGTTCCATAATACTTGCTATATTTAACTTTCTTATGCAATCTAATTTACTATTTTGTTTATTTATATGTCTAATTATACACATTTAAAAATTATAAAGAGTTTATATTATGAAAGTATGCAATTAGACGATTCAAATAAGATTCCACTTGACTATATTATTACTTACACATTATATGCAATATATAAAATAAGCTTAAACGATAAATAGTGTTCAGAAACAAAATGTAGTAGCAAGTATTTCGGAACAGAGGAAGTATTCCACAATGTACTTTCGGAATTTTGGATGTAATTTTTTTTATTCGGGTTAAACTAGAAAATTCGTATTTAAAGAAAGGAAAAATCGTTAATCACTAACAAAAAATTACATTCAACAATCGTCAATTAGTCTAGTAATTATTGAATCATCATCATTATCAATATCATCATACGCACTCTCCTTTATCTGGAGAATATATATATCAATAACGATTATTTAAGAAAATAGTAAATCGCTCTTTTGTGTCTTGATTTTATGTGAGGGTTTTTAAGACTTTAGAGTATTTTATATTTTTCTTATTTTATTTATTTTAATGTTATGTATTTTATGTTTTTGTGGTTACTTAAATAACTATTGTTTAAGATTTTGTATTATGTTGTGTCATTGGATTGTTAATAACAACATTGATCAAGACACTTTATTATTATCATATTCAATGTATCTCGCTTATGGGGACCTATGAGTAGGGTCTGAGAAAGAAAGGAAGAAGAAAACTCATACCCATAAAGGAGGATGCGGTTAAAGAGTCCCCCGACTCAAAATTGATCCACCGAAAAAGTTTTTTCTGCCTTTACTTACCGGCTTGCACTATAAATTTGATCAAGACACTTGAATAATGAAAATACTAAAAGCTTATTACATAAATGGATCATGGGTGTATATAGTTTAATGATTAATCATTAATGATATATAATTGGATTGTTAATAACAAAATTGATCAAGACACTTGAATAATGAAAATGCTAAAAGCTTATATTATATGAAAATGAATGTATATAGTTTAATGATTAATGATATAATTGATATTTGATACGATGCTTTTTGTATAAAAATTTTGCATGTTACTCATTACTTAATCCAATGCTCTCAATGATTGTTAATTAAGACTAAGAGATACTCCTTTTATCCTGTATAATTTATATTAAAGAGAAAATTATTTTTTATGGAAAAACAAAATCCAAAAATAGAAATAATGTGATTTAAGTGGGAGAAAATTACTTTTTATGGAAAAACAAAATCCAAAAATAGAAATAATGTGATTTAAGTGGGAGAAACCAAATTAAGACAGTATACGAAAGTGTGGATATATTAATGATATAGACGTACACAACATAATAAAAACTTTTAGCATAATAAATCTTTTATTATTCCACCATTATTAGGCGTTATGTGTCTTGCATATATCTAACACAAATTCTTGTATGAGATGGTCTCGTCTTGCTGTGAGACATGTCTCATATCTTATACTTGGGTTGAATCGCCCTAAAATAAAAACTTTTAGCATAATAAATCTTTTGTATGGAACCTTTCCCACCAAGTCTACAAACTTTGGTGGCTCTTAATTTACAGTAATAAAGCTGCAGGTGATCTTCAAAAAAAACTTTTTGTATAGATACGTCTCACGGTGAAATAGTCTCATACATTTTTTTATTACCAAATAAAATATATGCAGTATTGATAAGGAATTTGGGCATGAAAATACTTCAAAATTTGAGAAATAAGTCTTATCTCGGGTAAATTTTACATTTTCGAGCAAAATTTTGATATTAAATCTCACTTAATATATTTTTTTTTTCCTTCAACCTTCTCTATTATTTAAAATAAAGTTAGAGTAAATTGATATTTACCAAACAGTCATGTTCATAAAAAATGTTAAAAATAATGTTGAGAGTGGGATTTGAACCCACGCCCTTTCGGACCAGAACCTTAATCTGGCGCCTTAGACCAACTCGGCCATCTCAACTTTTGTGTTACTCTTCAACGTAAAATTATTACATATTTAATTCCGGGACACGCAAGCATGCGGAAATGAGAAACTGATTTGATACTTTTCTTTGAGATTTCTATAGATCAATAACAAGGGCATATATTACTCTTAAGGATTGTATATAAAAATTAATAAATTTTTTTTATTAATAATTTTAATTTTTATGAGAAAATCTAATTACGATAAAAAATAATTAATATTTTTAAATAATTATTTTAAATTTTCAAAAAGAATAAATAATGAATCAATAAAGTATAATTAAATTTTTACTTTTCAAAGAAAAATAATATTAAATTGTAGTATAATGGTATGCTTGGGAATATTGATTTCATTTTCAAATATGGATTTGACTTAAAGTTAGTGTTTGAAAATAGCAAGAATTTAAATTTGGATTTGAGACAAAATCAACCAATGTTATAAATGTAGTTAATTAAAATGAGAATTTGAGAATGACACCCCAATTCTTATCAGTTCAAATTCTTCATTATGATTTCATAATTGAAATCCACAATTTAAAATGAAATGTGTGTTTCCAAACGTATCCTAATTAAAATACAATTTTTTTTATTTACAACCCTAGCTATCATTTTCTTAATTACAAATGGATATATTTTTCTCGTAAATTTTTTGGTTTTTAAAATGGGTAAAAATAAATACATTACAAGTTTGCAACTTGTCCGAGTAAAAAGATTTTTCGTAAAAACAACAAATAAAATCGCCTAAATAGCAATTGTAAAATGTTTTTTTTTAAAAAAATAGCAATTGTAAAATCATTTAGAAACAGAAGGTGTAGTAGTTATTAATTGTAGTATATGCTATGACTATTTAACTATTTTGCATTATTTTTTTACATTGATCTCATTGTATTTCTCTTAATAGCATCTATAAATTATTTCTTCTTCATCTTAACAACTATCTAACCTATTCGTGATTTTCTTACAATAATCCCAACTATTGATTAACCATGAATAATCCTAACTTTGAAATATATTTTCCTAGAGTAAATTTGGTGACCGGATGGCTTGCTATAGCAAGTTTTATTTTTTTTTTAAAAAAGATAAACTAAAATAAAATGTCGAAAAAATGTTAAAAAAATATTTAATAAAAATTTATATTTTTTAATGTTTAGAATTTTTTATGTAAAATTTCAAAAATTTTATCTAATTTTAAATTAATTTTCAGTTTACTTTCTTTGTGAATTACCTACTATAGCAGGTCATCGGGTTACCCAAATTTACACTAAGCAAATACCCCTAAAGTTGGGATTATTCATGGTTAATCAATATATAAAATTATTACAGAAAAAACATGAATAAGTTGAATTATTCTGGGTAAATTTTCCTTTTTTTTATTATCCACTTATTTTTTGTCGTGATTTCAAATTTAATATTCCTTTCCACTAATTTCATCAAAAAAAACAAATGATGCATTCAAAAAAAACAAACAAATGTCAAAATTTAATCGCCAAAATATTTTGTTTTTAAGCCAAAAAAACACAATATTCGTGACTACTATTGAACATGATAAGTATGCATGTGTAGTTCTCCACAATATAAGCCTTGATTTATAACTTTCTTTTTTACGAGATTTAAGCCATTTCTTCGTCTAAAAGTTTATAATTTGGCACATGAAAAAACATACTTTCTTCATTTCATTTTATTTTATTTTACGATTTTTTTAGTAAATAATGTAAAATGAGTGAGATAGAGAATTGTAATGTAAGATTTAATTTCAGGGTTTGTTAAGGTTTATATAAAAATGTTTAGATGATGACCAATGAATTCGTATAACATCACCAATTAACTAAAGACTTATATTAGTCGTGTTAAAATGACTCATATAGTAGTTACGTATACTTATACATTAGCTTGTTCAGCGTATAACATACGTAGTTGTGTAGGTAGCTGTTAGCGGTCTAAATTGTTATAATCATGGGTAGATGTAGCTACACAATTCTAGGTTTTAGTTATTTAGATGTCTACTAACTATTTGGTAAAAGTAACAGTTCTGGTAACTATTTTGAGAAATTTTGAAACTGATACTTTTAATTTTTGAACATAACGTTATAAATACAGTTATATATCAACATCATTTAAGCATTCACTAAACCATTAAATGATACTTAAACTGCTACGCTGAACAGTAACGCGCCAGCTATATATATCCTCAACTCTGAACTACTTCTCTCAAAACCCACCTTAGCTTCTTCAAAATCATTCCAAAAATATAATGCCTTGTATTCCCCTCTTAGATCTTTACCAATATCACCAAGTAGATCGTGATTTATTCACTCATTTAGTCATAAATTTGTCTAGAAATCCATCACAATCAATATTAGTTATGGCATTTTGGTTTTGGTTAGAAGATAATCATCTTCCATCCATAATTACAAGGCTATTAAGGGCTTCTAATTACATTGTTAATAAAGTATTTGATGAAGCTCTTATTTGCCTTAATTCTCTTGCACCTAATCAACCTATGCCTAATATTACTTGCACAAATTTTACTAATACTATAATGGGAAATAATATTCCATTACAAAATATGCATAGAAATAAGTCTTTTACTATAAATAGAATTAAGTATTTTCTTAATGATGTTTGTGCTAGAATATTTAGTGATATTTTAGACCAAATTGTAAGGAATAATGATGAAGTTAGACAATTTTATGAACCTATAGATGTTCATGGATTTCCTCATCCTATTTTTGGTGATGTTATTTTTGTAAAATTGCCATTGAATGAGCTTTTTCATGTTGATGATTTGTGGGGATGGAGTATTCCCGGAATGTGAATAAGCAAGCTGGGTTTGTAACGTCGTGAAGCAGATGAGTTGAAATAGGAAGAACATTTTTTTATTGATTTGATTCTTGTTGTTTTCTTTTCTCGGCCTGACTATTTTTTGAATAAGAAAAACTTTGTTTATGTGTGATTTAAATTTGGTATGTATGAAAAATAAAGTGAACAAGCTTGTATTGATTATAGTGTTGATTTTTGTGGAATTTAATTGATATTATTGTATGTGTAATTTATAAAAGTGTTTATTTGATTCATCAGATCGATTTTGAGTTGGTTTAAATTAAGAGATATATAGCTTAAGTCGTGTAAAAAGCCTAATTAATATACAAATCTTGAGAATACAAATTCTTTGTTTTAACTTTAAAGTGTAATTTCATCGAAAGACAATCGATTACAAAAATAGGTGCTCAAATTCTCAAATGAAACGTTTTTTCAAATATCTATTGGGTTAACCAAATCAACCAATATACACCTTAAAGTTATCCCTTACAATGTTAAAGTGAACAATTACACACTACACTGATCACTTTTTATACTATTAAAATAATTACTTATAATTTTAAAATAATTAATTAGAAAAATATGTTGATTAAATTGCCGGTCTCATGGTGAGACGACGTCATACAAGACGATCTAAAATAGCTAAGATTAATATAATTACTAATGTTCATAAACTAACAATTATTCTTGTGAGAGACCGTCTCACCTCAATATAAGAAAACACTAATGTGATTTTGGTTGAAAAATCTCTCGCTTATCTTGTAAGTTTTCTCTTTAATTTGTATTAATAGGGTTATTTAGCCCATATATAAAATACGTTTCGCAAAAAGACTGTCGTCTCTCATTTCTCGAAAATACTGCCTCTCACAACAATTTGTGATAAAGTATTTACTTTTCGAGTAGTACCCTAACAGTTTATTTAGTAGATGGTAATTAACAATGATAAGAAAACTAGTGTGATTTTGGTTGAAAAATCTCTCGCTTATCTTGATGAGCATGCTTGTCCAACTTCAATGATTTCAATTTTTTTCATAAAATTCATTCCAATGCATTACCATTTGGAGATATTGTGTTAGGCGGTAATGAATATTTCATATTTGTAAACAAAAAAACTTTTTTGTAATCAAAATTTCATCACCATTGACATGAAACTTTTGATGAAATTTTACGCTATAATTCATTTTCATTACCACCATTAATTACCACTAATCAAACTGACCTTAAATATAAGCTTTTCTTACATGAGTAAATCTATAACTACTTTTACTAAAACAAAACACTGCTGATATCATCACTTATCAAAATTGCTTACGTGTCACTCTCTCAATAAAAAATTTCCCAACAAAAACTTGATGTCATTGTGTAATGACTACTATCAATATCTTTGACTTTACTAATTTTTAATTTTTATTTTTTATGTCACATCGTTCAATGTATTAGATTGTCATAAAAATATATTTTAGTTTTTTTATAAAAGCTTTATAATGTTTTTTTATTAATTAAGTACAGAAATGGTTAAAAAAAAGCTTTTATTTTTTTATACAAATATGCCAAAAATTTTAATAAAGTTGTGTATCGCACGAGCATAATATAGTAAAAACTAAAAAAATACTCCTAAATTTTATAGCTTCTTATTTTAAACAGTCGTCATTCATATGTCACCTGCTAAACATCAAATTCTCGCCTTCCAGACTCTACTGCTCTAGCAAACCAAAATCCTCTTTTCTTTTTCTTGATTCATTAATCCACCATTTTCAATTGTATTGATTACTCATTATTTATAATTTTTATCCATCCTTCTTCCGATTTTCTACGCCGTTATAATTTCTTCAGTCCGTGAACGTTTTTTGTATTGATTCGTAGCAGTTTCCCTAAATTGCAGCTTACTCTACCGGTGGATTTCAATTTTTCCGGTACTCTCTGTTGATCTTATTGGTGGATCACGGCGTTAAAATTATTTCAGGTATTTGATTCGTTGAATTGTTTCGAATAGAGTTGTAAATCGTGTATCTGATCGAGATCTTGTGATGTTGGAGTTTGAATTTTGGTCAACTTTAATTTGATCTTTTATTGGTTTTGTGTTAGTGTTTAATTTAGTTTTTTTTCGGTTATGATTTCTGTTTAATTGATGAGTTCTGGTTGCTGAACAATTAGGTTATATTGTTGAAATTGTCCAATTATGAGGTCGAGTTTAGCATTATTGGTATGTAATTTGAGCAAGAACCGTAACTGAATTGTCTTTCAGAGATGCTTGGACTGTTGTTTTGGGTGCTTAATTACTTTATTGAATGTTAGATGGTGAACACGTATTTCCCTGAGGCTGCGTTTGGGACGTTCATTTCATTTTGAATTGTAAATTTTAATTATGAATTCATTAATTAAGAATTTGAGAATGACAAGGTTTGAGAAATCATTCTCAAATTCTCATTTTTTACCACTTTTATAACCATAGTGGATTTGACTCAAATCTAAATTTAAAAATTTTTGATTTGCCAAAACAATACATTTGAGCCAATTCCAATTTTTCAAATGAAATCCTTGTTCCCAAACATAGCATGAATGGATTTTTGATGGCTAGGAATTGGCCTAGAATGTATTTTTTGATTGTCTGGAAGTGGAAACCAAGGAATAATGATTCATTTGGTTTGTAATGAAATATATTATGGACTTTACATGGTGTTTGGTTATTGATATTAAAATTGTGTTAATGGAACTTTTTGGTCTTTAGTTATAATTTCCATAAAATGTGCTTATGTCTTTTAAAATAAAATGAAACTCTCATCCTTTTGTATAGAAAGCGAAAAGGTTAAGCTTTTGATTGAGTTAGTTCTTTGAGACGGTATCAGAAGAAAGCGTGACAAAAGGTCATGGGTTCGAAGTTCAATCGCTCCTATTTAAAGTGGAATATTCAGTCTTAGGTATGAGGGGGTCTGTGCTACATCCACCCTTCTAGCCCAAAGGGCTTTTGTGTGAGGGTGCATGTTAAAACATATTTCGGGGCCTCAATCATATGCGTACGCTTTTGGTTGATTTGGTTCCTTTTAACACCTTTCTCCTCACAATTTTCATTTACCAATTAATACCACTTTTCCGATCCATAATGAATGGGAATGTTTTGGTGAAGAAAAAATTATTAGAGTAAGACAAGCATAATCATAATCCTTGTCAAATAGTTTTTTATTAATCCATTAATATCATGAACCAAATGGGCCGTTAAAGGAACGGGAGCCAATATTGCCTAATTTGCTACATCTTCGATGTAAGAATTGTTAATTGGCCCAAAAGCGTCAAAATTGTTCTTGCTTTAATCCACACTTGAATCAGGGAACTGATGAGTCCTGAGTGTACGTCACCCTGAGAGTTTGTTTTTTTTCTTTTTCTTTTTTTTTTCATTTTTAGTAAGAGGGAAGGAGATCAAGGTAGGATTATTTATTTTGTATACTTACATGGAATACTATCTAATAAATGTACTTATTTTAAGTGCACTTTATATTAGGTTGTGTTTGTAGGAGATTAGATTGTGCAAGGGGGGAAGAGAGGGAAAAGGATTGAATCAAATGGCAGCTGGAAATCCGGGTCGCCCAAATGTGCCAGGTGGGCCAGCTGCTAGTCCCTTTGCAGCAGCGCCTCCCCCTGCAATGAGTCCCTTTTTATCGTCTGGTCCTGTGGCTAGTCGACCGAATGGCCCTGGTGTTAGACCTCCTCCAGCATCAGCTCCTTCTGTCACAATGCCTATCGCATCTTCTGGACCCATGGTAGGACCACCAGTTGGATTCAGGCCTTCACCACCTGTTGGTTTTACTGATCCATCTACAACTACTCCTTCTGGACCACCAACATCACTTGCTCCGCCTACATCAAATCATTTCCAGCGATTTTCAGCCCCACAATTTCCGGGGCCTCCAACAAGTTCTATTCGTACACCTGTTGGTGGGCCCCCTAATGTGGCTTCTTCCATGGCGCCTAATATGCCCCCACCATTCCAACGGCCTAGTATTTTATCTCCAAATCCACCCCCAACTTTCCGCCCCAATTCTCCGGCTCCTCCTGTCCAAATGACATCTCCTTCCCAACCTTATGCTCAGGCTCCACCCGTTCAAGCTGCGTCACAACCTCAACCCTTTGCTCAAGCTCCTCCCACTCAAATGCCATCCCAACCACAACCTTATGCTCAGGCTCCAGGAGTATCACCTCCCACTTACTATGGCCAGAAGCCTGCCTACCTTCAGTCTCCCGCACAACCTGGTATGGCTAACATACATTCTCGAGATCAAATGCAACAACACCTATCTGCTCCTCCAACGAATACTATGCAGGGTTTAGTAGAAGATTTTAACTCTTTGTCCTTGGGCTCCATTCCTGGATCAATGGATCCTGGACTCGATCCTAAAGCATTGCCAAGGCCTCTGGAGGGTGATGTAGAGCCAGCCAGTTTCCATGACATGTTTCCAATGAATTGTGGCCCAAAGTTCTTGCGCCTTACTACTAGTGGTATACCAAACTCACATTCTCTTGCATCAAGATGGCATTTACCACTTGGAGCTGTTGTTTGTCCACTTGCTGAAACTTCTGAAGGGGTTAGTATTACTTATGCTGATGGTTCTATAACAGCTTTGTACGTCAACTAATGACTCTAATTATTACTAGCGATATGTAGCTCAGTTAATGATTTGTTATCTGCTTGACATGGGATTGCCTAATTAATTTCAGGAGGAAGTGCCCATAGTAAATTTTAGTGCTGGAGGTATTATTCGCTGCAGAAGATGCCGCACATATGTAAATCCTTATGTCACATTTACAGATGGTGGAAGAAAGTGGCGTTGCAACATGTGTGCCTTGCTTAATGATGGTAAGTCACTTGCAAGAATGCTTGATTTGCATTTTTGTTATGGCTTTTTGATTGCTTGGCTCCTGATTCTCCTTAGTTTAACTATTGACCTACCCTAATTTCTTCATTATAAGATCCTTCTAGTTTACAAATATTTTCAAATACAATTGATGCTGTTTATTCTTTTTATTAGTCTCTGTACTCCAGCCGTGTTTTTACTGAATTACATACGACATGGTATGAATATGATATATTAGCTATGCACCAGAATATATTCTTTTTATTTTGATGTTATATTTTGGGAGTTTTCATATCAGAGCATCTTACAAGCAGAGAAGATGATGTCATGCACCTAATTTTGTGCCTATGAGATTATTTTACAACATTTTGGGAAATGTATTGGTCTATTGACTGTTCTTGCCTGTTTTTGTGCAGTCCCTGGTGATTATTATGCCCAATTAGATGCAACAGGCAGAAGAATTGACGCAGACCAACGACCTGAACTTATCAAAGGAAGTGTTGAATTTGTTGCACCTACTGAATATATGGTGCGGCCTCCTATGCCGCCTCTCTACTTTTTCCTCATTGATGTGTCAGTATCGGCGGTGAGGAGTGGTATGCTTGAGGTATGTCTATAGAGCCTTGAGGAATACCTTTTTTCTTGATTATGCATTTTTTGCACCTATCTTTTGGAAATAAGGCTTCGGCATTTTTGTTATTGTATGCAATTTACTTGCCTCTTCAGATGATGTTAGCTCCATTTTATGAGCTTCATTTCTCTACTTTTTTCTGTTTTATTACTTGTTATGTTGCTCATTCTGTCAATTTTTGTTGTCTTCTCTTCAGTTCTGCTCTTTGTTACTCAGTTGTTAATTTTTGGTGGTTCAGTGGAAATAAAGCGTTACATATGGTAAAATGGTGAAGTTTAGTAGTTTTCTGGTAAATAATAAATTGGATATCGGTAGGTTTTTGTAAATGAAGTGGCTATCTTTTGTTCATATTTTTAGTTAGTGAAGCATCAAAATGTGCCCGCTGACTTCCGAAAGAAGAGGGTAGGTGGGAGTCAAATTACTAAAACTGAGATAACTTTTTTTTAATTGTAAAAGGAATCTGGATAAAGGCTTTGATATGATCAATTTGGAGTGGATTATCATGTGGAACTTTTTAATAGTTATTGCAGGAGATTACATGAGAGAGAAGAGACTGGAATAAGCACAACATGATAAACAATGATTTTAGAAGGAAAGGTGGGATTGGAGTAAAAATGGAACCTAAATGGGCCTTTTCATGAATTTTAGTAGCATGCATGACATATGTGTTCAGTGCTTTATTAGTATTATCACTGATTCTTCATTTCTTTTATTAATGATAGTGTAGTTTTACTCAATATTTTCTATTGTTTGCAATTGTGTCTTTGGCTTCATGAGTTTATAACATGGAAGAAAATTGCGCTTGCAGGTTGTGGCTCAGACTATCAAGTCTTGCTTGGATGAGTTACCTGGGTCCCCTCGAACACAAATTGGTTTTATAACATTTGACAGCACCATACACTTCTACAACATGAAGGTAAGTAGGTACAAGCAAATCTGATGTAAGAAATTACTGACATCTTCCTTCTCTTTCTCTTTGATATTTATTGCTTCTGATTCTTGCCTTATCATTTCCAGTCAACTTTGACACAACCCCAAATGATGGTGATCTCAGATGTGGATGATGTATTTGTCCCTTTACCAGATGATCTTCTTGTGAACCTCTCTGAATCGAGAAATGTGGTGGATTCGTTTTTGGATAGTTTGCCTACCATGTTTCAAGACACTATGAATGTCGAATCTGCATTTGGTCCAGCTCTTAAAGCTGCTTTCTTGGTCATGGTATGTGACGTTCCTCACGGTTATTAAATGTTTTTTTCTCAGTTTGAAATGCAATGTTATTCAGAAGTGGAATGGAAATCATCTTGAAAGATCCTTATCGTTGAGAGTGTACAGTATTAGTGTATGTACATGACCAAGTGTTACTTATTGCAGAGTCAACTTGGTGGTAAACTATTGATTTTCCAAAATACTCTGCCATCTGTTGGAGTTGGTCGGTTGAGATTACGAGGTGATGACGCTCGATTATATGGAACTGATAAAGAACATTCCCTGAGAATAGCCGAAGACCCATTCTATAAGCAAATGGCAGCAGATTTTACAAAGTATCAGATAGGAATTAACGTTTACGCATTTAGTGACAAGTACACAGATATAGCTTCATTAGGTATGAGTTTTTCCGCAGTGTAAACATGATTTGTTTAATTTTGTCATTTTCTTCTTAACTTAAGTTCCATTGAGCATTTATCAGTTTATTAATATTCTTCACAAAATGCAGAAAATGCCTCTTCAATTTATTATGCAACATACAAAAGCCTACCTCTTTGTATTAACTTCCTGTTCTCTAGGGTCTTTAGCAGTAGCAAAACTTGGTTAAAGAATTGAGGGGGGGCAAAAACATAGATCTCAAATTTGTGTTAGAAAATGAAGAAGGGAAAGGTTTGAACTCTTGACCCTTTAGTTATAAAGAGGATAACTTTGCCACTAAACCAAACATTAATATACAGACCCACTCTATATTGACATGGTGTACATATTCCTTCATGGAGGTTTTATAAATTTTTGACAAATTGCAATGATGTTGTTAGTTTCTTGCTTAACATTCTATGATTTGTGTACATTTTCAATTATCAATGGGAGTTTTCTTCACCCGTTGTTTTTTTTGTGTTGAGAAAATATGTGGCTTCTAATACCCGAAATTCTTCCTCATATATATTTTAAGTGGTGTGGTCTTCTTATGAACTATTTTCCTTTTTATTCCTATCCTATTGGGGACAGAGTACTCCTTTCTGCTCCTCCCTGCATCACATAGGCCCATAGTGCAAAAATGCAGTAATGGTCATGGACTCACGGTTGCGAACTTGCGGTAACGGACACAGTGAGGGTTGATGTGGTTCCGTTTAGAAAATATTTGCCTAAACCATGAAATATCACTAGGAACAGCCTAAGACGCGGTTTTTTAGACCTTTGCGATGGTAATACCGGTTCATGATACGGCCGATAAGATACAATGCGGCCTTGTTTTTGCACTATGCATAGGCTCCCTCCCTTTCTGATATTTCCATATAACCCCCAGCCCACAACTGCAGCCTTGTTGTTGCACATTATACAAAAGCTTTTGGATTCTATAATCATCTGATACCATTGAATGACAGATCGTTTTCATTTGAATGAATCCTGCATCATATATATGTATTTTAAAATTAATTCTCCATCTTCATGCAGGTACTTTGTCTAAGTACACAGGTGGCCAAGTTTACTACTATCCCAGTTTCAAGTCAAACATGCATGGCGACAAGTTGAGACATGAATTGTCTAGAGATCTCACCAGAGAGACTGCTTGGGAGGCTGTTATGCGCATAAGATGTGGGAAAGGTTGGTTTGTTTTTACTTGTGTACTTGTCTTTTATTTATCATATTTCTTATATTTCATTTCTTATAATTATTTGATGTGCTGATTTTTAAATCAATTCTTTATATGCAGGTGTGAGATTCAATTCTTATCATGGAAACTTTATGTTGAGGTCCACTGATTTGATAGCACTTCCAGCTGTGGACTGTGATAAAGCTTTTGCCATGCAATTATCCCTGGAAGATACATTACTGACAACTCAGACTGTGTACTTCCAAGTTGCATTGCTGTATCCTTTAATTCTGGAATCATGCTGTTTTATTGTCAAATTTTCTCAAAAGGTGTGGTTTTGCTGACAGGGAGCGCATTTTGGAGAGTTTCTTCTTTTTAATCTTCTGAGTAGCTGTTTATAGTGTCTTTTCTTGCCAGTTGCTGGAAGCCTGGAACTCTGACCTCTTTACTCGAGGGTTTCTGTTGGTGTCTTGTTGGCTATGTGGATATGTTCCTGGGGTTGGTTTGGGATTCAGGGATATAATTTTCAATTTCCTTGACAATTTCTAGATATACTGCATCATGTGGAGAAAGACGTATTAGAGTACACACTGCTGCTGCCCCAGTGGTTGCTGATTTGGGAGAGATGTATCGTAGAGCTGATACTGGTGCCGTAGTTTCACTGCTTGCCCGGCTAGGTAATATATTATATATTTTGTCCGGCCTTTTGTTTCCAAAAAAGCATTGATATAGTATTGATTATAGAGGCATGACTTACTGAACATAAATTTCTCACAGCTGTTGAGAAAACTTTATCCAGTAAGCTGGAAGATGCTCGGTCTTATCTGCAATTGAGGATCGTAAAGTCTCTTAAAGAATATCGTAATCTGTATGCGGTGCAACATCGGTTGGCTGGACGGATGATATATCCTGAATCTTTGAAGTATTTGCCTTTGTATGGATTAGCACTTTGTAAATCTACACCCCTTCGTGGAGGGCATCAAGATGCTCAACTAGATGAGCGCTGTGCAGCTGGGTCAACAATAATGGCTTTGCCGGTAAAAAGTCTGTTAAAGTTTTTGTATCCCAGCTTGATTCGTGTGGATGAATTTCTACTAAAGGTACTTTCAAGAAAAATGGAACATAGGATTTTGCTTGATGCTGTTGATTTAATTAATGTTTAATTCTGTGCTTCCATGTCTTCGCTATAGGCATCTTCTCCGGAAGATCTCGAGGATGCTGAGAAGCGCCTACCCCTGACGGCAGAAAGCTTAGACCCCAGAGGCCTTTATATTTATGATGATGGTTTACGCTTTGTCCTTTGGATTGGCAGAATGCTTTCTGCTGAGATCGCTAGGAATTTGAATTTTGATTTTGCTTCCGATCTTTCACAGGTATTTTCTTCTCATGTTCATTGCTTATTTATGAGAAGGTTCATATGAATTTTTTTACAATGGTGAGGTTACATCCATTCCTCTCCCAAACCTTGTCTGGGTAAAAGCCTCCTAATGGAATTGGGTTAATGGAATTTTATATTTATCTATATACCTATAGGTGTAGGCCTATATTAATCACTAAAAAGTTAAATTGAGAACTATATTTTTGTATCTTATTGCTGCAATGTAATTTTTTCTCCCTTTTGTTGCTCTGTTTTGGGGGATTGTGGGTGGGTGAGTGGTCCCCATAAGGTCCACCATATAAATTTGATATTTTGAGGTGCTGACATTTTGGCCACTCTTATAAAGGAATTGATAATTGAGATAACCATGGTAATAGTGTGTTTCTTGGTTATGAGTTTCATTGATTTATTAAGCCATTGTACAGTTCTTGGTGTTTCGCTCACCCCTTCGGCTCTTTTTTGTGTCTAATATGAGAAAGGATGATCTTTTTGTGAGTGGTTGAATCTTGGAGGTGGTTTGTTGTTTTCATATATCTCCATCTTGATTTTTGACCCAATTGCAAACTAAGCTGTATTCATAAGTTTAGCAAATTCTTTTCAGAAGTAAAAATTCTTTCATTGTATTTAATATTAACACATTGTCACTGTTAGTGGTATTTTCTTTGTCATCTGCAACTACAGAGTGCTTTTGGAGTATTGTAATTACGTCTGTTGCCAAATTGGCCTTGTATTTCTAGATTCTGTCTCAAATGATATTTTTGAACCTTCTTAATCTGCTGATTATTTGGGATTCAAGTGAGTACCTATTTTAGATGAGATGATTATTCCGACAAATTTATTTCGTTCACTGGCTTGCTTTTCTGTAGTTGGTTGAGCTAGTTTGTTCACTAGATCTGTCTCTTTTATGCACCAACGATTACGATGTAATCTGACATAGCTTGTAGTTTTAGGATTGTGTCTTATGATCTTATCTTTTTGGTTAATCTTGCATTAGCCTTAATGCCGGCCATTTAATGTACTGTCCACGGTGTAGGTGGAATTGCTTCTTTTTTATCAAGTATTGCTCTACCTGTGAATTTTTCGCACTTGCGGGATTTGGAGATTCATGATTGCATCTACTCTTTGATTTTGTTACTTAAAATCAAACATTCTTTATTTTGTGCTCCTTGTACTAACAGAAAGCTGATCGCTTTTCATGATCTGTCTATTAAATTATCAGGTCAACTTCTATGAGAGTAATAATGAAATGTCAAGGAGGCTAATGGGGCTACTTAAGAAGCTGAGAGAGAGTGATCTAGCTTACTATCAGCTTTGTCACATTGTAAGGCAAGGTGAACAGCCCAGGGAAGGTTACTATCTTTTGGCAAACCTTATTGAGGATCAGACTGGTGGTATAAGCGGCTATGTTGACTGGATTACACAAATCCACCGACAGGTCCAGCAAAATGCATAATGAGCAGATATTGAAGGTGTGTTGATACTTTTACCTCTGTTTTTTCCTCATGAAGAAATTTACTTGGATATTATTTCTATAACATATCTCTACTGCTGTCAATGTCGTCCTGATTATAATGTGAAGATTTTTTGTGATTCTGTGAAAATGTTAAGTTCTCTGTTGAAGTCTTAATGTTGGACGATTACAGAAGTGGTGGTGGCTGTTCATTAGATTTGAAAATCTTTACAACTCAGCGCAGTGTAGCTTCGGTTTTTGCACTATGGTTTATTTTCCGAAATACCCTCATATATAGCTTAACTTGCGTGTCTCTGCTCTTGAACCTCTCAACTTCCCCCACTCCCGTCTAGAGCCCATTTTTTTCGGATTTAAGATTCCAACTTCTTTTCTTGCAGGGATGTATGAACTGACTATAAGATAGCTTCAACCCGCAAGAGACATATTTCCTGTGTATAGCACATCACGGTTAACAAGTCGGCTCGGCGACATGGTCTACTCCAGACTATTACATGTACCTCTCAAGAACACTTCTGATCAAAATAAATGAGATCATGATTCATGAGTTGAAGGTATAATTTCCAGCTAGGATTTTGTGAGCAAATCATTTTCTTTTTGAAATATTATTTTTGATGAAAAATATTTAGGACAGGTGTAATTTAGTCAGATCATATTTTGTTTTTATCACCAGATTTTGTTAGCAATTTTATTTATTTATTTTTTTTGAATTTAAGCAGGAATCAGGATTTTTTTATAATATTGTGTGATCATATTTCCTCCTTTATTGGCTTCCGTAACTAAGGCCCCCCCCCCCCCCCCCCCCTCTGTTTTAGAGGGTTTTAACTTTTGTTTTGTGCGTTGTGTAATACACTAAGAAATGGATTGATATTATCTCCTTTTTCAAGGTATTTATTTACTGTTGTCTTTGAATATTTATTTTTTTATAATCTCTTTCCTGAATCTTTCTTCTAATAGAGTATAAATGAAGTTACGTTTTTTTTAATAGAATAATGCAAATTATAGCTTTAAAGCACTTTTATAAATTACATTTTCAATGCTTATATTTTTGTATATTGCAGCTAACAAAATATCAAAGTCTATAGTATTCGGGCCTGAACGCGGTAGACTTTTTTAGTTTGGTGGTTATAATTACAAAAGACAAACAATTAGGCTGTAATTGCTCAAAACTTTAAGAATATAATTTGCGAATTATGCTTTTTAATGATAGGTATTTAGTACGTTATTTTACTTCTTTACAAGTGAAATAAGTTAGTTAATTTCAGAAATTCTTAATCAATCACTGTGATTTGTAAATTCACCACAAAAGGACAAATAAATACTAATAGAATAAAAAGATCTTAAAATAAATTGAACTCCTAATACGCTACCTTAAACATTCTGCAACGTAATTAATTTATTAATATTATAAATTACTGTTATTTACTTAGACTATCTCGACTATTATTAAGAAATCAAATCGAAATAAACAACAATCAGTGATTCAAGTGGGATCACTATCATACCATATCTTATCACAAGTACAAGAGGAAGCCACTTAACTAAATGATGAGCCAATGTCTTGAGTATGAAAAGTATACTTTCCTTGTAGTGTTGATATGATGAGATGACCCAATTTAGGCTACGTCAACCTCGGTTTTTTGTTAAAATTTATGCTCATAATCGAATTGAAAACATGTACTTTCTTTGTCCCTCTGAATTAGCACCATTTGACTCAAAAAGTTCTCACATTTTCTGATCAAATGGTGCTATTTCAAAAGGACAGGGAGTATGTGTTTAGAAGAAAAAGCTTGCAAAGAAGTTAAGATCGACTAAGCCTAAACATGATTTGAACTTCTCAATATGACCAACTCTTAGTCAAAACTCAGCTCGAATATGACTAACTTGATTGAACTGAGTTTGACTCATAAAGTAAACGAGTTAAGTTGAGTTTACTCCAAATTCAGCTGGACTATTTTGGATCTTATTAGCACTCCTAATTCACGAGGGTTTTCTCTTTCATTATATTTGTGTTAGATTTTAGAAGTTCGATTCTCACCTCATACGCAAAGATTTAATATCTCCGCCATTCTACCTATAAAAATACTCTATTATGCCCCCTTATTTTAACCGTCTATAATATAGACGTTTCTCAAGAGCCCAGCCCATATCTCCCTTTTAACTTACAAAACCATCAATCAATTTTTTTTAATTTATAAATTGGGTCATGCCAAAACTTGTTGAGACGTCTATTGTATAGACGGTCTCAAGTAAGAATTTGTGTATTTTAAAAAGGATAAAGGACAACAACGATTTGTAAAACTTTTCGTACTCAAAACCGATATGTGAATCAAATAGTCCTACCAAGTTTATCTAGCAAAAAAACAAACTAATTAAACTAGAAGATGTTAACACATTAAATATGCCCAAATTACTAAAACATTATTTTGTTCTTACCACCACAAAAAATAAAGTTTGTACACATGCAATTAAATACAAAATTGCACTAGTAGCCAATATAAAAAAAAAAGTAGTGATACAAAATGTGACAACTATCAAGGTCATTTTATCAACTATGAACTTCTTTCATTCTCATATGTTTCCTTTCTCTATATAATTGTCCCTAATTGTTCATAGGGATTTACTTTCAAATCCAATTACTATTATAAACAAAATGTTATATAAATATGGTTTATAAGTGATCGCTTTATAACTATATGTAATCACTTCAAAACTACGAAAGTGATCATTTTAAGATTATAATTAGTCATTTTAAGATTGTATGTGATCATTTTAAAGCTATATAAGTGATTTAATCAGATTTAAAAGCGTACGTCAGACCAACATGATAAATATATTCTAAGCATAAGATCGTCTCATTTAAATATTTTTAATTTTTGAAACCTTTCTAAGCCCTTCTATAGGACCAGCATGCCACATGGCACTAATAAATCTTTTAACACAAACTTACAAACATGTCCACCTCATTGTATTTCAACCATTTTCCCTAATTCCCAAATGCCCTCCCTTTATAAAAACACCCCATAATCCCTCTTCTCACACACTAACTAAGCTAAAGAAAACCCTAAAAAAAAATAAATTTAATTTACTCTGTATAAATAATGGCCAACACCACCACCACAACCACCACCACCAAGCTCATCTCCATCATTTTCATCCTTTCTCTCCTCACATTTTCGCCGGTGTGCAACGCATGCAACACGCCGACTATGCCGGCTCCGGTGACTCCAGCTCCAACTATGGACAAGTGCCCTATTGACACCCTTAAATTAGGGGTATGTGCTGACATTTTAGGGCTAGTCCATGCAGTTATAGGAAACCCTCCCTCTGGGCCTAAATGTTGTGCCCTAATTAAAGGACTTGCTGATTTAGAGGCTGCACTTTGTCTATGCACTGCTCTTAAGGCTAACATTCTTGGCATTAACTTAAATATCCCAATTACTCTCAGTGTTCTTCTTAGTGCTTGCCAAAAGGATCTTCCTGATGGATTCAAATGTTGATTAATTAATAAGCTATAATTTTATCATTTTATTTGCATTTATTTATATCATATTATATGCCTAGCTATTGATTAGGAATTATAATAAATTATATATCAAAGTTCATACATTGATATATATATTTATTTATATAGCTAGGTCAATTATTTAAGAAAAAAATGTTCAATTTTATGATTAATTTGCATGTATTTGAATGTAATATTTGTTTTTATTGGTCGTTGTTGTTAACCATTTAGTTTGTAATTGTATTGGTTTATAATTATTGTTTTCGTTTTATTACATTTATTATATTCTTGTAATTGTTATACGTGCATGTGAATTCTACTAGTAAACTTTCTTTTCTTGGCTCTTGGCCCAAATTTTTATCAGTGAGCTTGATTTTATTTTCTCTTAAAGAAAATCATATATTAAAAATAAAAGAATCAACTCAACAAAAGTTTAAACTCATAGTTAAAATTTTATAATATTTTAATATATTTTATCATTAATTAATTAGTACATGAAAATACACTAGATAATATATTTTTCTGTGCCATTAAAATTGTCATAATCAATCTTAAAACTAAAAGCTTTTACATTGATAATTATAATGTAGCAATTTTAATGGAGAAAAATATACTCCATTAATGAGAGTACATGAAATTAGAAACAATATTCAAAAAATACTGTGCTCTCAGTGAGTTTGAATTTTGGGTCCACCACCACTAATGATCATAGATAGTTAATTAGGAAGATTATCATTGAAATTAAAGTAATTTTTTAGTAGTAGATAAGTATTATAGCTAAGATATATACTCGCTACATCTCAACACAAGTGTTAATTTTCTTATTGGTTTTGTTTGCCACAATTATTCCATTTTTCTATTTAAAACGCTATTTGTGATTTATATTTCTATGAGCTCATCATAAGATTCCCAAGCTTAAATTTCTATTCACAAGTTAATTTTTTTCAAGTAAATGAGATGCTTATGCTGACATCAATTACATATTATTCGTATATTAATATATATATAGTCTGTCTCACTCAAATCATTAAAGATTTAGATTTTGACGTTCGCGTATTCTATTTTTCATTAGCCATATATTTCCTAAGTAGGTTCTAATCTTCAATCTTTATATATGGCCTTTAACAAGATCATTGGATGATTTGCATGTATGCAAGGCCGTCTCGTTTATTTTTGGGCCCCAGAGCAAAAGATAAAAATGGGTCCCTAAAAACTTAAGACATAACGCATAATATAATACATCTTTTGTTTTTTATTGTTAATATTTAATTTACAAAAAAAACACTATAAACTCATATTATTTAGCAAAAAAATGTAAGTTATATATAAATTTGATTCAAATTAATATCACTTATATACATAAAAATAAGTTTTTTGACCCTAAAAAACACGGGGCCTTAGGCGGTTGACCGCTTTGCACTTGCCATTCGACGGCCCTGCATGTATGGATAATATGCATGTAACAAAGACATGATAATGCTACATATCTCCAAAGGTTTTCTCTATATGTGGTCCATATTATATACATAGATTATCATGAATTTATCATACATATGATATATGTGAAGAAGCTAGGTAGCTAGATTCAAGATTGTATGGTCATGTACAATTTGTGTTCATTTTTTTTGTTAAGAAAAGAAAAACAACAAACCACACATACTTAATATGAAGTAGTATACCACGTAGAATCGAGAATTATGTGTTAGTTTATTGGTTGTATTAAAAACTTATCCTTTTATGTTTGTAACAGGTTTTTTGATTCTCATCACCATTATGTACTGGTTGGATTCTTTCTCTCCATCCTTTACCCATAAATTATATTTATTAGCCTACTCTAAAATTAAAAAAAATACTAATTATTATACTTGTGTGCATCACCATCTATTCTACTTTTTGATAATCGTATACTAAAATTGGATTATATGCGTACAAATAATATTACGAGATCATTAAATTAGTGGGAAAATTTAAACAAAAACTGACGTAAATGTAATTTAATATATCAAATGGTTTAATTTTTCATGTAAATAAGACAAATTTTGGGAATTAATTCAAAAAGGAGGGTTTAGTGGTTTAATTTCAAATATAGAAATTTTAAATTTCAATTTTAAATACCAAATGTTACATGTGAACTAATTAAGTCATTTTTAAAAAAAAATTAAGTTCGTATTTGTTATAATAAAAACTTTAATATAAATATTTTACATGTAATACAATGATTATCAATTAATAACATTATATTAATTTAATTATTTAGAATGTCCGATCATGAATTTGGCTGCATTTATATGCCTCGGCTAAAGTTAAGCTAAATGCTAAATAACATAAACATAAATATTTCCCAACTAAATTTCAACTTGAATATATACAACCAAATCAACCCAAATCCAACATAATTCAATTTAGAGTTAACTCAAGTAAAAAACATAAATATACTCTTTCTGTCCCATTGATTTTACATGATTTTCCATTTTGGTTTGTTTCACTTATTATTTTTATTTTTAGATAATGACCTACTTAATTTTTTTTTAATCTCATACGTACATTTTATGTCTCTTTTAATTTCATCCACATAATCCATTTTTTTTTCTTCATTTGATATTATTTTCTAAAAATTATCTTCTTTAATTCACTTTGATACAAATCTAATTGAACAAAAAAAGATAACGATACTATTTCAAGTCAAGGATGTAATCCAAAAAATCCAAACCCAATAATACCGAACGAGTGAAGGAATTTTCTAACGGGTCGTTTGGTAGGTGGTAATAAACGACGATAATAGGAATGAAAAACTAGTGTAATATTGGTTGAAAATTCTCTAGGCTACCTTGATGGTCATGCTTCTCCTATTTCAATTATCTCATTTTCTCATAAATTTCATTCCAATGCATTACCATTGGGAGATGTGGTATTAGGTGATATTGAAAATTTGTGTATAAAAAAACATTTTTGTGCTCAGAATTTCATTATTATAGGAATAATATGAAACTTTTGATTAAAATTTACACTATAAATTATTCTCATTACCATCATTTAATACCACTTACCAAACGGGTCGTAAGTTATAGTTCGTATCAGCTCCTAGATTAAGAATAAGACCGCGAGTATCCATAGCCAAACGTGAGAAAAACGTTTTATATAAAGCATAGAAGACATTAAACAACGCAGTTAATGGGGTAGGTGCTAAACTTGTACGTCTCGTTGGTTTGTTAGTGTTGAGAACAGAATTCCATCAATTCGATTTGACCACACTTTAAAAATAATTTACTCTATAATTATTATAAAACAACATTTTAAATCGACCCAAAACACTTATCATGAGATCAATCAAATAATTCGAATTTTGATACCCTAAATTTAGCTTGAAAAAGTATGATAAACTATTCATATCAATAAGTGCATTTTCGTTGCTAAGAACTCCACAATTAAGCGTGCTTGGTGAGACGCAATCTAATTAGAATATTCGGAGAAGTTTTCCTAAGTGCGCACAAGTGAAGATAAAGTGCGCAGGAAAGACTTGTGTTGGTCTGTATGGCCAGTCTACAGTCTCCATAAGTAATTACCGGTGATCCGTTGGGTCGGAGTGTTACCTTTAAGTCCTCCTATTTAAATTTTTATTCTAAAGTCTCTTTAAATTTGGCTCATTTTCACTTGGTAAGGATATTGAAAAAAAGAAATTGAATAATTTACGAAATAGACATTTAAAATTTAGCACTTTTACGAATTACAGTTTCAATGTTTATTTTTTGCGAATTACAACCACCAAAGCATCAAAGTCTGCAGGTTCAAGCCAAATCACATAATTCCAACCATATTAGTAGTCCAAAAACCAAATTTTAGGTTAAATAGTTAAAATATACGTGTTTTTAGTCTGAACTGAAAATTGTAATATTCTTGTGACTATATTTCGCAAAAAAAAAAGATATATATTAGAGAATTAAAAATAAAAATAACGATACAAAGTTAATGGAACAACCCCTAAGGCCCTAAAAAAGGAACCGAGGAACAAAGAATAGACTATTTCTCTCTCCAAATTCATCTTCTTCCACTCTTAATTTTGTCCCCTTTTCTCTAATTAATCTACCCTTTTTTCTCACTTTTACTACTCAATAGAATACAGTATAGAGATAACTGGTTCACAGACTCGAACCAACGTACAATTCAATTTGATCTGATCATCATATTGTAAAAGAACTATTACAAGGGTTATCAATTTTTGATTCCCAATTGAATCTGATCAGTGTTACAACAATTGGGTATTAGGGAAAACCGAAGAAGAAGCAAGGATCAAGATGATCAGGGGGAGGAGTCCACCAAAGCATCGTCATGATGGGACCTCCCCTTTACCTATGGGGATGGATTGGAGTCCACCTCCTAAAAAATGGGTACTTTTTTTCTCTTGATTTTTCTGGGTTTTTATTATGTTTGCTTGATTAAGTTTGAATATTTGCGATTGATGTTTTCAAAATTAGGGTTTTTTCAATGGAATTGTTGCGATATTCTGTGGCTTTAGAGAGTGATGATGATGCATGATTTTTAGTTGATTGTTGACTATTGTTGTAGTTAATTGACCTTACTGATCTTCTCAATTTTGGGGACAGATTAGAGCTTTGATTCAATTGGATCTGTTAAATCTAGTACTGTGAAAATTTTATGTGATTGTGTACATTAATGGTATAATATCTTTAGCATTAAAAATCTCGATCATGATGTGATTCTTTTTGGCTTGAAATGAATGTTATTCTGAGGCAATGTTTAAGGTTTCAGATACTGTGAATGAGTGACTTGAAAGAGATTTGATTGTGTTAACTGATATCATTGTGAATGAGGATATTGATTATTGAATGAAGAGTCTTATCATATCATCTTTTTGAGATGTTTTAAGATAGAATACTGCCCTATTTTTGAAGGTTGATGAAAGGGAAGGGATTGTATAGTTTGGAGAAGCCAAATGATTAGTAATCACTTATATCACCCCCCCTTTGAGCAAAAACTGCCTATAATATTTGGGATCCTCTATAATTTCTCACTACTTCTCAGAACTCTTCTTGTACCTGAAGTCGTTAACTAACGAACAGAATGACAACAATGCCAAAGCTTTACTCCCAAAGATGCGGTGTTTTCCTACACTTCTAAATCTACTCATACGATTGTATGCAGCAATCATCCCTTTCTGTGTTTTCCTGCCCCTTATGCTTCACTACAACTATTTAAATACCTACAATATAAGTGCGCCGTTGTGAGGTATTCATTCATGAATTTAGTATTTGACTAATTGTGGTGATCCGAAATGCATGCTGCCCCCAAACTTCTAATCGTGTTGAGTGATGGGGATTGTCGTCATTCAACAATGAATTTGATTAATTATTGCTCTTTGATAGACGCTAAAATTGAAAATTTCGCTTGTTCATGTAGTTGCAAAAAACATGGGACTTTACTCGTAAAATACGATGCATGATCTTTTTATCATGAAACTTGCTAACTTTTATTTTACTCTCAATTCTTTGTGTCTTAGAATATGTTCATTTTACTTAAACTGCTAAACTTTTTTGATTAAATTTACTTTTTAGTTGTCATTTTGTGAAATGAACTTTGGTTGAACTGACTATATTTTTTAAGAATTAATGAACGTTTTTTATTTTTAATGGTGAAATTTACTACATAACCAAATTTTCCGCTTTATATAGTGAAGACTGTACGTTTAGTGTGATGAAATGAGTTTATCGGCTATTCTGAAATGTGTGAAGAGCCTATATTACTTCTCTTTATGGATTGCTTGGTTTTTTTTTGACACCTTTTCTGATTGCTGAACTGAATCCTAGATCCTCATGCTGGCCTTATGTATCTTGTGAGCTCAATTACATAAGTCATATCTTCCCGTCGTCCTGTTTATGGAACTGAATCTTGATATCATCTGTTTTGGACCTTTTTCTTTACTGATCAAGTATTTTTCTCTTTTCACTAATAAGATTCTACTGATGTAGGGTGGTCGTGATACTGTATGGCCTCATGATCCTCGGTCTGGATGGAGCTACTGTGTTACCATTCCTTCGTGGGTTGCGCTTCCTAAATCAAGATCAAGTGCTTCAGATCCTGTAGTGGTACAGAAATTGAATGTCCCTCCAATGTTTATCTATGCCAAGGGTTAGATGTTGTTTTCATTCTGCTAATTATGTTTTTCTACTATATATCTTAGTTGGACAACCTGGTCCAAAAATGGTCGGTGTAGTTCCAAATACGGTTATTGACCTGACTATACTTGATTACTTGGATTGGTCATGAATTACATTGGCCAAATGTTGAAAGTTTTAGCTAGAGAAATTGTAAACTAATGGGTATCAGTAAAATATTAGCAAGCTGTTGGACAAGGATAGATGCTACACCCCGCACCTCTCTTGGGTTTATTATTTATTAATATTGACAAGAAAAGAATTGTTTTTGTTTCCTTTATGCTGTTTGTCGTTCTCGAACGCTGTGAATATTTGGTTCGAAGAGATATGAAAGCAAGCATTTTGGTTCTCGTTTATCTATGATCTTTTAAATATTTTTCTTTTTGCTTCACTACCATTGAACTTTATTTTTTTTTGGCTAACAACTAATAAATTTCTTTGATCATAAGTTGAGAATATTGTATTTCATTTGACTATGTGCGGTATGCGTTATGGAATAGAACAGTTCACTGCATATGTAATTAATGTTTGAGCTAAATAGCGGCCAAGTATGAGGGAAATGCTCTGAAATTTTTTGCACCCATGATATATTCCGGATAAGATGGATTTTAGTGAGCGGCATTTGAGACGCCAATGTTTAGGGTATATTTGGTTTTACGCTCAGGAGATATGTATTCTATATCATGCACACTTTTAGACTAGCCTACCCTTGTGCAATGCTGATCCCGAATCCCATTTAATTATTTTTTTTTACAGTTTTACAGGGTTTTGGTAGGTATCCAATCACCAGAAGGAGTTACATCTACACGAGGAGTATTGAGGAGATTTAATGATTTTCTAAAGTTATTTCATGATGTAAGTGAAATTGTAATAGCATTGCCTGTCTTCAATTTTTTCAATCAATGTTGTGATTTTGTAAAAATGATATATGCTCAAAAATCTCGAAAACTAATGAGCCAATATTTGTTTTTTACTTGTCTTGCTACTATATGCAGCTGAAAAAGACATTTCCTAAGAAAAGCCTTCCGTCCGCACCTCCTAAAGGTCTTTTGAGAATGAAGAGCCAGACTCTCTTGGAAGAGGTTAGTATTGTTTCTAAGCAACCATCTGCATTTAAAGTTTAAACTGTTAGCTAAAAAGTTTTGATTGGTGATTTTTAATGATAGCATCATCTTATAATAGTATAATTCTACTTGGTTTATTTTTACATATCATGCATCTTTTAATCTATCATCTTGCATTAAGCTTCAACGGAGTAACTGAAAGAAGATCTCATTTGGTTGCAGCGAAGGCGCTCTTTGGAAGAGTGGATGTCAAAACTTCTTTCAGACATTGATGTATCACGGAGCATGGCTGTGGCATCTTTTCTTGAGCTAGAAGCTGCTGCTAGATCTTGTATGCACTCTGTGACAACTTGATGTTATCATACCTTTGATATGTGTTTTACTTATTGCTTAAAATAGACCTGAGTACATTTCATTTGATTTTGCTCCTCTCAAAATATTAGTTGTTTTGAGCCGAGGGACTCTGGCCAATTCCTCCTTTATGGGTATGAGTTGCCTTCCTTCCCTCCCCAAATCCTGGTTATAGTTCCTATGAGCGGAATACACTGGGTACAATGATGATGATGATGATGTTATTTCGCAAAACATGTTAATAATGCACTTTAATAAAATGACTATCATGATATTGAAATTACAAAATGACATTTTATGTTGCCTTTTTAATGTTGAATACAATGACCATTTTTTCAAAAGAAACTAACTATACTACTTGCATTCTATGAAGGAGCGGCAAATTTTAAGTTATACCATTTATATTCACTGGTGTCTTACTTGATGCTTTCTGGTGCCTAACTTTCGTCATTTTTATTTGGGTGCCTCTTATCATTTAAGCATTTCAAGACGCAAGTCAGCAGCCCTCTGAAGCTAATGCTTCTACTACCAGCAGTATGTCTTCGGAGCAAATCCATTCCAGTTTTAGCTTACCTGCCCTTGCTGGTAGTTCATCAATCGTGTCAGATTATGGTAGTGACACTGCGTACGAAACATCTGAACTTGGAAGTCCTAGTTTTGGAAGAGATGATGTCTCTGAAATTGGTGTTGATGAGTTGACGTTGAACGGTGATTTAACAAATCCAATGGAAACGATAGCTAAGTACAGCATGTCTAATATTGATGAAGGGTTATTGATGGGAGAAAGTATCCTGGATCAGTTAGAAAGTTTCAAAAAGCATAAGGTACTAAGTACACATATTACCAATAACGGGAGTGCTTTCAAGTCTGCAACGGTTGATAGGGCAGGAATTTCATTTGAGGAAGATCCCGTCAAAGTTGGCAAACATATGCGGAAGCCTTCAAATGAGAGTGTGGGGAGTGATTTAAGTTCATATAGAGGCGGTGAAACGTCAAATTTATGGTCACCTAACCTCCTTGGTGATGAGTGTCATGACCTTCCGAATGGAATCGAGGCTTCTAGGACTATGGGGAGTCCTAGCAGTTCTGAGCTGCAATATAGTGCTGGAGACATCGTTCTTCCAAGAGATCAACAGCCTAAACTAGAGAGAATTTTAATGATAATGCAGCGTAGATTAGGGACTGCTAAAACTGATATGGAGGATCTTATCTCAAGATTGAATCAAGAAATTGCCGTCAAAGAATACCTTACGACAAAGGTATACTAAGATTTTATCACTGGTGTTTTTATTGGTCTATTTCAGTGTAACATAATCCAATAGCTGTTTCGCTTTTTGAATGCGCGATTCAATCAAAATTGCCCAAGAATAGCTCAGAGCCGACCATAATTCGATTTTTTGGATTCCGATTCATAAAGATATTGGCAAATCACGTGAAGTTTCTTGTTTGTGACAATCACTTTTGTCTGCTTTTCTCTAGGTCAAGGATTTGGAGGTTGAACTTGAAACTACCAAAGAGAAGAGTAAAGAAAATCTCCAGCAGGCTCTTTCACTTGAAAAGGAAAGGATTACGAAAATGCAGTGGGATATGGAGGAACTACGTCGAAAGTCATTTGAATATGAGCTCAAGTTGAAATCTCAAGAGGTTCGTTTTTCAATATTTCCTTGTTCACCCAGATTGGTATTTCTTTGCATGACTAATTTGGAAATTTTCCAGGATGCTAAGTCGCCGACAGACTCCGTGATGAGACTATCTGATTTCCCCGAGAAGGATCAGTTGTTGCGGGAGTTGGAATCTACGAAAGAACAACTTAATACCTTGTCAAAGCAACATGAGGAGCTGGAGGTGAAATCTAAATCTGATATCAAAGTGCTTGTTAAAGAGGTTAAAAATCTGAGAAGATCTCAAACTGAACTCAAACAAAAACTAGATGAGTCGTCACAGAAAAAATTGGAAATGGAGGTATGTCGCCTTTTTTTTTTAATGAAAATGTTGCATTTTCGTCTATGAATATTTGTCCCTTCTATTTTTGGGAGCTTGGTTAACTTCAATTTGTGTTTCCTGCTACCTTTGGCGTTGTGTAACTGGGTAAATTTTTGCAATTCTTTACGAAGGTTTTGCCAACTAATTGCTTATTAATGAGACCCGTTTTAGTTGATTTTGTTTGTGATTTTGGTTGATCCTCGTGGCTACCTGATTCTTGATTTTGCAGGGCTTAGATTCAATCTAGATTCTAGTCGAACTATACACTCATTCTGATGTCATAAACTGTTTTCTAGATATTTAGGTGGTTTTAAGGGTTCAAATGCTAAATATTACTCCCTTTCGTTGCTAAATATATCGTCGCATAATCTTTTCCGCTGGATGTTAATAAATATGGTGACGTATGATGATCTTTTTCGGCAACATGAAATTCTAACATGTGAAGAGTACAGCAATCTCATCGTTCGGTTCTCTTGTTCAAACTTCACAAATTGTTGTGAGAGACAGTGTCTTCGAGAGACGCTTTAGATATATGGGGTTAATAATACAATTAATACAAATTAAAGATAAAATAAGAATATGGGCTTCTTGTTTTGAGGCCGTCTCTCACAAGAGTAGTTGTTTAAACTTTTGATGAATATTGTCTCAACACTCAAATTAGAGGATTTAGGACTCTGCAGACTTGCTTCCATAAACAGTGGAATACTCAAAATACTCTTGGTTAGTTGCAAAATAAGAACAAGTTTATGTGGATACTTTAACCTTAAAAAAAAGTTTTTCTATAAAAAAAAGCTATTAGTAGAAATCATAATGTAAAATAAGGCCACATTGCACCGTACCGGCCGTGTTGTAAAGGTTTTTAAAAACGAACCGATATTACCCGTGTTGTAAAGGCGTAAAAGAACCGCGTTTTGGGCTTTATCAAGGGATATCTTTTGGTGTCGACCAACATTTAGGCAATACGATAAACACATCACTTCCGTTACTGCATCAAGTTACACCGTATAACATGAATTTTTATAACTTTGAACTTAAAACCATCCCGAACTAGCAGTATATAAACCTGAAACATTGGATGAATATTTGGAAAACTGGTTAATGATGGTTTTTGGAGCTTTTAATTACTGAGGTTCATTTGGAATACCTGGTTAATTATCCAAAATAATCTGATTTTAAAATCCATCTTTGCTTGCTCTCATATCTGTCCCGTTTTCTCAGCAACTCTTGCAGCAAGAGATAGAAAGAAGTGAAATCACTTCGGCCACAAGAAGAAAGTTGTTGGATGATTGTCAAAAGCTGCAGATCCGGCTCCAGGAGTGTAACATCAAATTCGCAAATAATAATATTGCACTTGATTCATCCTCCTTATCTGATGTTTTTGATCTCCTAGCTGAATCCGACAACCAACTGGGTCTTCTATTTGAAGAGGTACATACTATTTTAAGTTTCTCATTTATATTACATGTTTAGCGGTACTCAATGTTACTTGTACTCGGCAACTGTTGTTGGATACCGGTATGTGTCCAAGTGTCGGATACGTCTAAATATTTAACTTTACGCCTAAAATGAAGTGTCTGAGTGTCATACTAATGTCCGAGAATCAAGGATCGGACATGGGTACGTGTAGCAAAATGGAAATCTGAGTAACATAGGTGGTACTTGTTAGTTATTTCGAATCACTGCAATCGGTACATGCGTTTTATGGTGTCCTTTTTTGGTCTTCATATTAGAGATAACTCGTGGGTGATTGTACTATTTTCAATTCCTTCAATTAACTCTGTTCGTAAATTGTATGTTTCAGTCTCAACAACTGGCCTCGGAGATCGACTCACCACCCTCTGATAGCGATGATGTGAAGACGATAGATCATGAGCTGCGAATTGTGTTGAGAAACATATTTTTGGATAACATTAAGTTGAGAAAGCAGGTGAACGTCTTTATTCGGTCTGCTCTCGAGACAGACGATTCTAATGAAAACGGTAATCAAGCCTTTCCTAGAGGAACCGTGTTAAAACAACTTTTTGAAACTTGACGAAACGCTAGTACATAAGTAAAAATTTAATACTTCCTTGTGTAGACCGAGGATATTCGGCCTTGTAACTTGTCCAAGTTCATGAAATATAGGACTCGGGGAAGCAATAGTTCTGTGAATACTGAGACTTGTATTAAAACGAATATTGCAGAAGAATTGTTGGTCTTGAGAAAACTAGTAGAGTACCTTCAACTCTCCAAGGATAATTTGTCAATTTTGGCGTTTTGAATGATATTTGTGTCGAAAAATGAATATGAACATATTCCTTCAATAAATCTATTTGATGGTTTGTGCACAATTTGGAAAAAAAAAAAATCAAGTTGGCTTCATTTGGATTGTAATTTATATTATGACTAGATTTGTCAAATTTTGATCCAAATGAAAATTAACTTTGAACTCAACTAGGGTCATAACGCCATTTTGAACCATTTTACGTAATTATTTTTAATTGGGATTCACTAATATTTTTAGTCGGTTATTAATTTAGTCTAATTTATCTTTATTGTTGCTCTAAAATTGTCTTTTAGTTTTTTTTTTTTTTTTTTCTGAAAAATTACTATGAATAATACAAACTTCCACTCATTTCCCTACAATACTACGAACTTTCGATTAACCCTGAATGATTCTAACTTTGAGGGGTATTTTCCTAGAATAAACTTGGGTAACCCGATGACTTGCTATAGTAGGTAATTCACCAAAAAAATAAATTAAATATTAATTTAAAATTAGAAAATATTTTTGAAAATTTACATAAAAAATTCTAAATAATAAAAAAATCATAAATTTTTTATGATTATTTTTTTAACATTTTTTTCAATATTTTATTTTAATTTGTCTTTTTTTAAATAAAACTTGCTATAGCAAGTCATTCGATCACTGTGTTTACTCTAAAAAAATGCCCCTCAAAATTGGAATTATTCATGGTTAATCAATAGGTGGAATTATTGTAGGAAAATCATAATAGTTTGGATTATTCTAGGTAATTTTTCTTTTTTTATATATATAAAATAGAAGTACTTTGCATGGAAGTAAAAATAATCTTAAATATTTTTTAAAAAAAATAATGAAAGTAGTTAATGAAGCATTAAAACATGCATCTTTTTCTTTATCGTAAATTATGTTCAATCATTATACTTGAATGCAAGTAAAACTAAAAGTACTTAATACTACTAAGTAATAACATTTCAGAATTGGAGAAGAGATAGGTTAAAACATTAGCAAATTCATGTAATAAGTAAATAACATGAATGAATATCTAGGCCAAAAATTAACCATTTTCGACACCATGGCCTCTATGAAGAGCGCGCGACTTACAGACCACCACCTTGACGAGGCGGAAGCAGTGGGTTCAAGCCCGTCAATCAAAATACAAACATACATAATTAAGAGCATTAACACTATCAAGTTCGATAAACTATCGTGTTGAACAACGAACACATCCAACACTAGTTTGAACTCGCTATTAGCAAGACGAGTAAGATTACAGTCCTCAATACACTATGCATCAGTCGGTCACCTGGTTATATCCATCATCAACCTTTAACAGCGTCTCCATTTGCTTCCAAATCGCGTGAGATGTTATCATACAAGGTTAGGTTTGAGATTACCTTCGAAACGTTTCAACCCGATAGATCAAAATCATCTGCTGACCTCCGCGAGTCTAGCTTTGACCTGCAATCAACAACTAATCCTTTAGTGAATTTGCAACTTGAAAATTTAGAGTTGATCAGCCCGAATGCCTGAATTCAAACACTCAAGCCTGTTCATGCCCGGTTTTCAAGCCTTTTCTAGGCAGGGCTTTTCGTTGATGCACGGGCTTGTTCGGGCTGGCCCATATGAACCAAGCAAGGCCGGGTTTGTTAATATTACTCATAACATCATTTGAATGAACGAAACAATATGTACATTTGTGCTTGACCTTAAACGACAGTCTTCTAACATCCGTGGCTCGACAAGAACATAGAGTGGTGTTCCCATAAGCTTGAATTTATCCTACAATACACAAACACGACGTATTTAGAAACCGGTAAATAAATTGAATCAAACAAAACAGTAGACGAATATAATTATCGGTTTTACCTTTACTTCGGGCAATCCAATTACGCAAGCACATTCGGCCACCTTAGCACCGACTCGTTCTGGAAAAACACAAACCAATGACTACCTTAGCATGGTCTAATTCATATAAGAAACCCAAGGTTAACAATATCAATAAGAAACAAAACTAACAAGGCTCTTCAAGTTACCAAGAAGTCTGATAGCTGCACAAAGTGTACCCCCAGTAGCAACTAGATCATCGATTATCAATGTGCGTTCCCCAGGCTGAACGGCACCAACATGCATTTCCAAACAGTCGGTTCCATACTCTAGCTCATAAGACTCGGAAATAACTTCTCCTGTCGAGATATATAGATCGTTCATGATCATAACAAACAACACGAAACAGTTTGTTTAACGGAGATCGAATTTTGAGATACATACCGGGTAATTTCCTAGGTTTACGCAATGGTACAAACTTCGCGCCAATAGCTAAGGCAATGGGGGGACCAAACATGAATCCTCTAGCTTCAACCCCTACAAAGATAGAATTTCAATGTAACACTAGGGAATTGTTATGAAAAAACTTGCACACACAATAATCATCACATCATGAAATGGAACAATGGAGTTCTTGAGAGCAATACATGACTAAATAAGAGTTCATTTCTCTTTAACATGACTTGATATTTCATTGCAAACCAAAACCATGAAAATATTTTGTTTAAGTTGCCAAGTCTCGCACTTGAACATGTACCATGTCAAACACAAACTCGGATTCATGTCTTACATTAATCCACTTTATACGCGACAAAAGATTTATAATTCTTTGATTTTGAGTCTTAAGAAACTCTGTAAACCAGCTAATCATGTGTTGTGAAGTTGCATATAAAGTTTGCTATTAAAAAACAATCGACAATAACCTCTTTGTTATCATAAAATGAGATTTTGTATATATGATCCCTTTTAATTTCACCTAGATTCATTAATAAACACGCCTGATAATCTGACATCTATCCGACCCTATAACTGAACCCGATTTGACCCCACGTAAAAATCGACTAACAATTATGCAAAAGCAAAAAATGGATATAATACCCTTTGAATTTACGCAAAGTGTTTGCCCCAAAATCGATCCAATGACCCGAATTAAAACCTCTATTTCCAACCCCACAACAAAATGACAAAGTGGTTTCAATAGGGATAATGAGTTTGGTAAATAACTAAATATGATAATCATCATCATCATCATCATACCCAGTGTTCCCGCACAAAATTCTTAAATTTGATGTTATGAGGACTTGATCCTGGGTGTATGCTGTCAAAGACTAAAACACTCACCAACTGAGACACTTTCAACATCAACATGATAATAAATAATCAAATTCCCAAATTAACTATGATAATCCAAATGAAGCCGAAGTTTGTTCTTCACAAATCACACATACCTTCCATGAACAGTGAACACACTAAATCAATGAAAGCATGTCCACTTTTTTAGAATAATATATTATGATTGAAAGAATATTTTGTATAACCAATGTGATTAAGTAGAATATTGTGTGAATATTTAGTTTCCTAAATTCATATTGTAATATTTATATAATATTATTCCATATCGTTTCTTTCATGGTATCATTTGTCTAGATTCTTTCCTATCCCTAAACCTCTCTTCTCCTATGGCTTCTTCTTCTACAATTCATCCCGCAACTCTCGTTACTAATAAGCTTCCATCACCATTGGAAAATTCTGAAAATTTTGAGCATCATGACCCTCTTAACCATCATGGTGGCCACCGCAACCACCGCCGTGGTGGCCGGCCAAGCTGCGACAACCACCACAACAGCACCAGACACTACGGACATCACAACCACCCTCATGGCAGTTTCCAGTCCAGCAGGCCCACCCGTCCTACATATCAATCTAGCCCATCAGCACCTTCCTCATGGAACCAAGCTCCTATGACTTATTGGGCCTGTTCTGTTTGGGCCCAGCCACCATGTCTTTTTTCTACTACTAATTGGACATCTCCCAAATTCAGCACTCCTTCTCATGGCAACACTTCTGCTGGGCTTCTAGGACCAAGGCCTACTCAAAGTTATTATGCTAGTACTCCTTCTCCGGACAAGCATTTTTACGTGGACATCAGTGTCACGTCTCACATGACTCGATCTCAAGGTAGTTTACTAAACTATTCTCTTTTAAAGCATCCTTTAAATAATGCCATTGTTGTGGGTCATGGTCATGGCAATATGATTCAAGTTCATGGTCACGGGTACATTTCCTTTCCTACCTCACAAAAATCCCTCACCTTCAAAAATGTCTTACATGCACCTAACCTTATTAAAAACTTAATCTCCGTTCGTAAATTTACTCATGATAATATGGTTTCTGTTGAATTTGACCCGTTTGGATTTTCTGTAAAAGATTTGGCCATGGGGAAAATTGTCATGAGATCTAATAGCATGGGGGAAATCAACACATGGAGTTTCCACCTCTTCGTCCACTTCATCAGTTTTTTTAGTTTTTCTACTAGTATTTGGCATTTCAGATTAGGTCATCCGAGAAATGCAATTTGAACCTCATTGTCTTCTAATTCTATCAAATGTCATAAAACTCCATCTTTTGTGTGTCATTATCCTTTGCGAAAACATGTTAGACTACCTTTTGTTAATTCTCATTTTGTGAGTACTAAACCTTTTGACATTATTCATAGTGATGCATGGACCTCTCCCGTTACAAGTTTTTTGAGCTACAAATACTATGTTCTATACCTTGATCATTATAGCAATTTTTTGTGGATTTTTCCTTTATTTCGCAAATCTCAAGTGTGAAATTTTTGAGAATTTCTATACTTTTGTTCACACTCAATTTGAATTTCAAATTAAATCCTTTCGATGTGATCATGGGGTGAATTTGATAATAAGATGTTTCATCAATTTTGTACTAATAGAGGAATCGAAATTCGATCTCTTGTCCTCACACATCATCGCAAAATGGAAAATTCGAAAGAAAAATTCGTTTCATAAATAATATCATTCGTTCTCTTTTGTGTCATGCTTCTCTCCCACCGTATTTTTGGCCTCAATCCATAAACACGGCAACTTACCTTCTCATTTTTCTCCTTCTAAATTTCTTGGCAATCTCACTACCACTCATCTTCTTTATCATAAATCTCTCTCGTATACACATCTCTGGGTTTTTAGGTGTATATGTTTTCCTCTCATTCCTTCTATCACAATTATGAAATCCAACCCCGTTCATCTCTATGTGTGTTTTTGGGTTACCCCTCTTCACATAGGGGTTACAAATGTTATGATGTCGCCTCCCGTAAAATTAGTATATGTCGACATATTCTTTTTGATGACCACCTTCTCCTTTTCCCGCTCTCATACACCCTCTCCCCAATCCTACCAATATTTAGATGATCCTATTTCCCTCATATTACTCAAAACAGCCCAACCTACCTCTCCATGCCCAAACCCGTCTCTGACCGGGCCGCATACAATTCCAGGCCCAACAGCCACCCCACCCATTTCTTCTTCCTCAAATAAGACCCCTACTAGGCCTACTACTACTATTGGCCCAATACCTCTACCCACTTTCCAATTTTACAAATTCTTGTGAGACGGTCTCTTTGAGAGACCTATCTCCAATTGGATTGGGCCAATAAAAAAATGTAAAGTAAAAGTAAAAATAAGCTTTAATGGGTTGGGTTTAAGGGACGTCTCTTTGAGAGACGGTCATCCTCCCCCTCACTTCCATCTCCCACCCAACCCTACTGGGCCTGCTTCACACAGTCCAGTACCCTCTCCTCGCAACACTGAAACACTCATCTCCCCCTTTCATCCGGACACTGTTCACCCCAAACTGGGTCTGCCTCATGTGGCCCAGTCCACGACCAACCTACATCTTCACCTCCTACTCCTCCACCTTCACCACCCGACATGGTTGCACGTAGTAAACATGACATCTTTAAACTCAACCCCAAATACACTTCTCATGCCTTATCCGTCTCATTTTCACCCATACCAAAAAATCCCACAATTTTAAAATATACTCACTTCCCACTTAACCCACTTCCCGCACAAAAGAAAAGAGGGAAATTCACAAAATTTTAAAATCACCTAAAACGATCATATATTCAAGCAATTTACACTTCCAGCATAACTTTTATGAACGAAATACACCCAATTTTAAAACAAAAATATGCAAGGCACAGAGAGGAAGAATTACCAGCAACAACAGAGATATTCATGTCTCTGTATCTATCAACAAAAATGTCAATTGTGTGTTTAAAAGCCTTGGGATCCAACAATAATGTCGTAATATCTTGGAACATTATACCTAACAATATCAAACATAAATTGCAATTATACATTAATTTCACAGTAAATAAAACAAATATCAAAAAAATTAAGAATTAATCGAATAAAACCCACAAAAAAATTTTAAAAAAAGAGGGAAAAAACCTTGTTTGGGGAAATGAGGAACAACCCTAATGGCTTCAGAAATGGCTTGAAGCCTTGGATCTCCCTTTAACCCATTTTGTGAAGCAAACATAGTTGTATTAGAAATTCTCTGTCTAAAACTGAATGAAGAAAAATAAGTTTGAATTTGAAAATAAAGTAGAAATAGAGAGAAAATAGAAGTTTCTCTCTCAAGAATGAAGAATTCTCAGTCTAAAACTGGGGGAAGAATCTGTGTTTGGTTGTTGATGCAGAATGCAGAATGAATAGGACGGCAGTGCAGTGGGCTATATTTGTAATAGTAGTAGGTGTAGGAATTACTTCTATTAAAGTTTTCCCTCCCAATTCTACCAATTCTAATACTACCTCCGTTCCGTTTTAGTTGCACCATTGAGTTTTGGCACAAGATTTAAGGGCTGTCAAATCAGTATAGTAAAAGTAGGGATGATGTATGATTGATGATGATATGTGGGGTAGAAATAAAAAAAATTATTATAAATAGATAGTGGTTGTGACTTGTGGGTATATTAAATAATTAATGAGATGATGTATGATTGATGGTAATATGTGGTAGGAATAAAGTGAGGATAAAATAAGTAAATTATTTTTGCCAAAAATAGTAATGTTGCAAGTAATATGAAACTTTCAAAAATGGTAAGTGTTGCAAGTAAATTGGAACGGAGGAAATGAAAAATGTTGTTACAAATTACAATTTCTCTCTCTAAATCTATGTGCTGATATCAAATAGAGAAGCTCTTCTTTATATAACCACTTCTTTTTTGGCTCTTTGCTAAACCACTCGAGAAGGTTTAAGTAAATAACGGTTTCTTATGCGGTATGCTTGTATAGGGTGAGAGTTTTGTTATAATTTATTTTTTTATATTTTATTTATTTTATTATTATATTTTTTATTTTTTTTATGGTGATTTGCAAATTGCAGACTGCGGTGATTGATTAGCGACTCTGTTAGTCTACTCACTTCTCAAGAACTAAAGCAAATCTTAGTCATCCTATGAGGATTACTACTATATCTTTATTTAGGTTGTTTAGCAAAAATAGATTATTGAATAATTTTAACTTATTTTGATACAATTAGAGGGTTGGGTCATGGGAGGTTAAACATATTAATGTTAATATTCTGTGAATTAGCTGATTGAAATATCTTATTGTTATGAATAAGTTGTTTTTGAACAAGCTACTCATAGTAGCGAGTTCAAATCAACTAGTCAAATCAGTTAATAAAAATGAACTGGTCAAATCGACCACTGTAATCAACTATGGGTTACCAGCTATCATTTATTTGTCAAACACTCCCTTAGTTCACCTTAAAAAAATAAGTAATCAGTAAAAATTAATTTCAGTTAGTTTTAGGCAAAATCAAACAGAATATTTAATTAGAATAAGAGGAAAATTTAACTTGCATTTTCATCGCATCCACACGTAGAGTATTTCGCACTTCCTAATCAAATATGAAGTACTATTTTATCATTTTTACTCACTTTTCTTAAATCAAAACTCTATTTTTTTATATATTTCATTCAATTTAATCTTTCATTATCTAATATCACATTTGTTTTGTAAAGGAAAAAAATATTTTAATTCGACACAATCCTCTTAAAATTCACTCTTTACCAATTATAGAGAGATAAAGAGAAAACAGAGAGTACTCCCTTCATTCCATATAGTTTAAAGCAAAGAGAAAATTGTTTTTTTTTAAGAAAAAAGTAAATCATACATTCTACTAAAACAATAAAAAATATGACACATGTCACTTTTATATATAATGCTTTCCCTCCTAAATTTTAAGTAGTTAAATATGAAAACTTTGAGTTTTAATTAAATTTTATTTCTTAATGAATAATAATAGTAAGAAAAAGGTCAATTTGAAATCTTTAATTTTTAAAATACACCTATTTAAGAAAAAAATATTTTTGGTAGCTTTCATTTTAGTAAATTAAATGACTACACTATTAATAATATCTTATTTATTACAATACAAAAATAATTAGAATATAATATAGTTGTTAACTATAAATAGCGTTATAATTAAAAACTCTTAAATTATGTAACTTTAAAAAAATTTTAAACTTAATTAGTCAGCTAACTTTAATATTTACAAAATAATAACTAAAATCTTATTTAGAATAATTTTAAAAGGATAATTATGATAAAGAATATTATAGAAGTATAAATTTTGAGGATGCCATCAATAAATTGTTTGTGTATGAGGTTTCTTTCAATCAAATTTGATATAATGTTTGCGCAATAATTTTTTTAATTAGTAATATTATTTTAATCAGTAAAATAGAATTATTTTACTTATAATCGTTTTAGTTAGTTATATATAGTTTTGATCAATATAATGGTTAGTTTTGAAAAATAAACAATTATACGTAATAAATTGTTTACATAACTTAATAAACTAACATATTCGTGCATTGCACGGGACATATACTAGTAATGGTAATAAATGAAGAAATAGAATGAATTGTGTGGTTTAAGTTAAAAGAGAGTTAAAATGTAAGGATGAGATTTAAAAAAAACTGATGGGTCACAGTCCAAAAATAGAAATAATGCAAATTAAATGGGACGGACTAAAGTAGAAGATATTACAAATTAAATGAGACGGAGAGAGTACATATTAAGATAGTGAGAGAACATTTTTCGGTAACTATGGTTATAAATTTATTTATTTTTTTGTTCTGAAACTAATAAAAAATTAATGGGTTGTAATTTGAAATTTTTTACTATCGACAGGAAATGACCGGATTTAAAAGTACTGGGAAAACCCAAGCAATATCCATTCCATTGTAACAAAACCGGAAAACAATGTAACGATTAGATTTCATGAAGATATTTCCTCCTCTTTTTATAATATTTGCTACTAATAATGACAAACTAATGTATTTTCACAGAATATGTCACATTAAGTAGCAATTATTATGGAACAGATGAATGACTAGAATACATTTAAACTTTTCTCGACATTGAATTTAGCGGCATTACAAAAGTGCCACTAATTTATATTTTTAGTGTAATAATTGTTGATTTTAATTTTAAGTTTGACCATAAAAATGATTTAGCGACACATTATTCGGTCTATAGTGGCATATGTGATTGTTTACCATAGTCTATAGTGACACTTATGAGAAATGTCAAAATGTCATGAATCTTATATCACGAAAAACTTTAAAATGATTTTTTATTATACTGCTAAAGGGTCTAATAAAAGTCATTAAATCCACTATATATACTATTAGAAATTTAAAATAGTGACAATTAAATTAGATGTCGTTAAATATATTTTTGAAAGTAATTTTTTTTTTTTTTGAATAAAGCCAAAATCTTGACTTATAGTATATTTTTATTAGATTTTTCATTCAGTAAAAACAATTTAATGAATTTTGTCTCTGGCAATTTGCTGTCACTCCTATTATGCTCATGATTTAATTTATAGAAAATGACTTTTATATTAACATGCAACATAATCTTTACTAAATACCTTTTAAAAAATTTAATTTCGTATTTATTCAAACTAAAGGTGTATATTTGGGCGTTTAAAGGGTTTGGTATGATATTGAAAGTCAGGTTAATGTCACTATCCAAACAAAAGGATGAGAATAAGTAGTTCATTATTAAAACCAATTGATAATAATAGGGTTACACATGTAGTTTATAAAATAAAGTACACAAAAACTTGGACGAGACCGTCTCAAGTTAAGACAAAGTGTGGGCAAGTCCATTTCACGCCCGTGTAACAACATTTTAATTTTCTAAGCATTTATCAATTTTGACCTTAAAGGTATCAATTTGGAAAATAAATACATTTGAGGTCAATATTGATACTTTTAAGATCAAAATTGAAAAATGCCCAGAAATGAAAAAATATACCCAATTTATTACACGCGCAAATCGGGCCAAGCTAAATTAACGTTCTCATTATGAGGTCGTCTCGTCCACGACCAGCTGAATAGAGTATACCCTCTTCCTTGCCCAATATAAGACAAATGATCACATATGAATAATAAGTAGACAGTTTAACAAATTTGATTAGAGTTTCCTGTAGGGGTATTTCAATTAATCAAATCAAATTTTGTTATGAATAACTAGGCAGATGGAGTGTCAATGTGTCATCAATTCATCATAATTCATAAATCAATAACATGTGAATATAAGGATTATAATGAGTCCAAAACAACAACAAATATATAACCATATACTCCATTGCGTAATTCAAGTTGTCTATTTTTCATTTCAATTTGTTTCAGTAAATCCATTATATTTTTATTTTTTAAATAACACTACAACATAATTTATTTTTAGTGGGATACATTTAGCGATATTTAATTTAAATGTCGTTATATTAAATTTCTATTAGTACATATAGAAAATTTAGTGGCATTTATTAGACCATTTAGCAGCATAATAAAAAATCACACTAAAACTTTTTGCGATATAGGATCCAGTCAAGGCCGTCCCGTTTATTTTTGGGCGACCTAAGACGTAACACATAATATAATACACCTTTTGTTTTTATTGTTAATATTTTAACTACTTTATAAAAAAAAACACAGTAAACTCATAATTATTTAGCAAAAAATGTGAGTTATATATAAATTTAATTCAAATTAATATCACTTATAAACAAAAAAAATAAGTTTTTTGGGCCTTGGGCGATTGCCCGCTTTGCCTTTGCTAATCGACGACCCTGGATCCAGTGACATTTCTCACAAATGGTACTATAGACTATAGTAAAACTTACATATGCCACTAAACACCAAATAAAGTATTGCTAAATCACTTTATAGTCAAACTTAAAATAAAAATCAATAATTAATACACTAAAAATATAAATCATGGCATTTTTTTAATGCCAATAAACACAATGTCGCAAAAAGCTAAATTTGTGGTTGTGAATTCCACGTGTACTTTTTATTTTTCTTTTAAATTTAAATATTTACTAATATTCAATTTTTTAATTTCCGTACGAAAAGCAAATGAGGTTCAATGACTGAAACGGAGTATTATTATAGATAGTACAAATGGATGAATATGGAAGTGAAAATGTAAAGAAACCTAACTTAAATGGGGTCGGATTTAGTACGATTATTTGCAAAGTAGTTTAAGTAGTATCACAATCTGGCATGTATTTTCTACTGATCAATCTAAGCACTCGTCTTCAAAAGCTGAAGATTTCTTTTGTTATTAAGTTAGGGTCCCCTTAATGGTCTCCTATGCGTTGTCGATATTTCAATACTCCTCCCATATTCATTTTATAGACACCCTAATTATTCCTTTATTTAAAAAAAATATTAAAATTTTAATATAACATTTTAGAAGGTAATTGAACCAAAGAAAAAAAGTAAAATTCTAAATAATCTCAACTATTAATTATTTTTTTTATAACCTTAACTATTCTCATAATTTATTGAAAACATACTCATCCCCTTGTTATTGGCTGGAACAGGTAATTTTTCCACTTTTTTTCATTTATTTTTTACTTAACTGTTTAAAATTAACCATTCTCCTTCATCTATTGATTAAAAAAGAAAGAAAAAAGTGGAGAAGTTACTTCCTCCATTCTTTTTTGTTCTTTCGTCATCGCTATTCACTATCGTTTATACATTTTTAAATAATCTCTATGCTTGGCTAACGTGGGTGTAAGATGCAGGTTTCAGATATTTGCAGGTCCTATCCTTGAAGACTACAATAGAGCCGAAGGACTCTTATGACCGCCCTCTCCTTCTGGGTATGAGACGCCGTCGACCTTCCTTCCCCGGACCCTGACCATAGAGTATCTATGTGCGGGAACACTGGGTATGATGATGATGATGAAAATATATCTATATGAGATCTCTTTAGATTCGTCTTAATATATACTTTTTATAATTTTTATAATGCGTATTTAGAGATATTTAGGCTCAAAAGTTGCTTTGAAAACTATGTAAAAAGTAAATGGGGAGAACAAAAAAGAACGGAGGGAGTACATGTTGCAGCCGGTTAAAAGGGATCGGAGGTGGGTATGTTTTCAAGAAATTATGAGAATAGTTGAGATTATTAAAATAATTAATAGTGGGGATTAGTTTTGACCAACGGGTGATAATTGGAATTATGTTGATCAAATTTTCCTAAATTTTTAAAAATATCAATGTATTACCAAATTATAAAAAATATCAATGTATCATAAAGTTAAAATGATAAATTTAGCAATTTTTAAGACATTTTAAAATTAAATGTTAAATCCCTGGCCTCTTCACATAAAAATAGATACGCAAGATTTGAGCACTTCTTATTTCTTTTTCTTTGTCTCCCACCACATTGAAAGATTATGTTGTTTATATCCCATCATCACAATCACATTTGTTACCTAATCAAATTTCCACCGTCCAATTTTGGTTGCAAAATCATCTACCAACATAATCTCTTT